>UELW01000383.1:0-80914 GCA_900490495.1 Danionella dracula | reverse complement strand
ATCCATTTAAAGGATGACGAGGATCGCTTTGGAAAACTTTATTCACAAGGTTTGAGGATGTGTCTCAGTTAAAGGGGTGTTTGGGGATAGTTTTAAAGGTCTTGGTTCTTTAATCTCATACAATAGCGCTTAATCTGTGTTGATCTTGATGACGTATGCAATTTGGCCTGAATTCATTTGAAGACATGTTCACAGATTTGGAGTTATTTTTCAGCTGTTTGTGAATATTCTTGTTATTTTTATGAATATAATGCTAAACATCAATTAAACCATTCATACTTTGGTTAAAATTTTGAGTTCACGTCAGCATTTAAAGATGAAGAAAGTGTTGTTGTTTTTTGTTTGTTTTTTTAAGAAACGTGTCTCACTCAGTTTTTTTTGTTCACATAACAGTCTACTCCAAATCTTAAAGGTTCAGAGACATTGTGTTATTTTTAATAATATGTTGTTCACATTGGTCTAATAGTATGGGAGATTTGATTCCTTGTACTTATAAAGTCTCTATTTTGAATTAAAAACACATTACATCTCCTAATTTTTTAGTTCAAGCTTATTCCGTAAATGAGCTGAGATTTTCATTCGGCAAACTTCGTAATCGGTTAATCACCGATTGGTTAGTGATTTGCATATTCATGACATGATGTGACATGACATGAGTTACTGTCTGACGGTCAAAGAAGATTCGAGAGATATTAGAGGAATTAATTAAGCGCAAATTCACGAACACTAACCTTAACTCACGAACACAGAGCTGGAAACATTGATTGCCACTAGAATGGGTTTGAAGGGAACACTGTTATAAACTGTACCTTTATGAGCCAGGATCTGATCTCGAAACAGATGTCCACGTTGTCGCGTCTTTCCCTCCGTTTGATTCTCCCGCGATCTTTAAACGCAAAACGCACCCGCTTCGGCGCAGACCTCACGTGCTCCACAACCCACAATTCTTAGCGAATGACCAATCAGACGATAGTTGGGAGGAGCTCACACTGAGCGGAGACATACTGGAGAGAAAACTATGGAGTGACCCGGAAACCAGGGCCAACGCTAGAACTGCGCATGACCCAGTAAAATCGGTCTAGTGACGTCATTGTCATAAAAAGTTCTGAAAAACTACCTACCAATTCATTATTTCAATATTTAAGCAGTTGTATTGACAATATGTGACTCTACAGTCCTAAACACTTTTTGTACCAAAACGCAACATTTATCCCAAATCTTTTAAGTTACAGATTCGAATTCTCTGTGCATCAACGATGAATAAACATGAGCAGAAACTGAAACCCAATATCTCATAAGCATGCCTGTCGAGAGATCTGATTGGCTTGTCGGGTGGTGGGTGGAGGTTTCATATTTGGAAATCTTTGACTGTTAATAATATGGACGTATTGTCTGGGACGCGACCCGTGTTTAGATAACTCTCCACCCCCCACTCCCACATCGAGCCTCTATTATTTTTGACAGAAACCGATGCATGGTCTCGATATTATTTACAGCTTCAACCATCTTTAAGCATATGTACTGTCATGGGACATATAAACAGCAGAATCAGATTTAGATAATAACTAAACAAGCGTGTAAACAGAACGTGCAAAAATAGGCAATAATTCAGGAATTGAGACTGCAGTGTAAACCAGGCCTATATTTCTTGATCATTAAATCTCTCTTTTCCAGTATATGTGACTTGTAACACTTTACTTCTGAAATCCACATCCATCAGTTCCTCAACGTTCTGATCAAAACCAATGAGATTACACCAAACCATTTTAAAAAGGCTGCTGGGAGCAGAAGGTATCTGATGGTATTCACGTTCACTCATTCAAGTAATTTATTCAATACAAATGCAGTCTTTGTAACTATTTATCTCTGATGTCTCTATTGTTCCTCAGTGAAAATTGTTCCTTCAGCTCATATAACAGTTATCATTTCCTGGAACGCTGTCCTGCCTTTCATATTAACTGCAGGCTGTCCACAGTGATGGCCTCCATGCTGAGGCCACCCTCCAGAGCTGTGTGGTACAGCTCGATCGCCTCTGCCAGGTCTCCGCTTGTCTCAATGATGGCGATAGTCTCTCCGAATTCATTGCACATGATGGTAGGAGTGCCCTGGGACTGCAATGAGAGAAAGTAGACAATTTAATCTCGAGGTTATATGAAGACACATCCAAAGCCTGATTTACAATTGTGTGAAAATGTGTGATTTTTTTTTTTGTAACTATTTGTTTTCGGTTGGAAAATTTTTGATTGAAAGAGTTGTGTTCAGAAATTGTATTTCTCAATACTATACAGTAACTGAGGAAAAACGGTGGAGTGGAGTCAGTGCGTATGAGTTTGTCATTTATTTGGGCGTCGGGGGAGGCGCGATACACTTGGTTGGTGTTAGGGTAAGTTGTTGTTGAAAACCATTAGTTCTTGTAACATCATCGTTACTCCCTTACCACTTTGGCACATGGCACTGGTGTTCTGCAATGTGATATTTCACACATTTCCTGGTATTTACCATAACAATTTAGATGTCAACACAGACCGTCACAGATAGATTGATCAAAAACAGTGTACTGTTTTTCTCCTACAATAAGTGCCAAGTCAAAAGTGTGGCTTAGTTTGTGTACAAAACACGAGTGCAGAGGACTAAACAGCTGAAATTCAACATTTAGGAATTGTGACTGCAGAAGTATAAATTATCTTGACGTCAAAGTTTCAAAGTGTAGGCTATAGAGTCAGCTACTCAACAGAAGTATAAACCAGACTCAATCAATAAAATCAATAACTTACCTGTGTCATGTCAGAGGTTTGTATCTGAAGGACTTGTTGTTGACCGAGTTGGGCGTCTTGCTGGGTAAATGCTTCCAAATCCATTTCAGAAACTTCCTCAAAGGCAAAAGTTGTGATCTCTTCTGTGGCTGTTGGCTCTCCACTGCACTTTGGTTCTTGCTTGGAGCGATTGTGTGTCTTACGATGGTTCCTAAGGTTTGAGACTGTCTTAAACGTCTTTCCACAGTCACTACAAGCATATGGCCGCTCTCCAGTGTGTGTACGCCGGTGCTCCACCAGATGCATGCTTTGTACAAAACCCTTATCACAGAATTCACACCGAAATGGACGCTCGCCTGTATGCGTACGTAGGTGTTCCCGCAAGTGAGTGTTCTGGCGAAAACGCTTTCCACAGACTGCACAAGGATACGGACGCTCACCAGTGTGGACTCTCTGGTGTAGCGTAACACTTGAAGCTGACACAAAGAGCTTTCCACACACAGGACAAGGATGAGACCTTCTCAGCTGTGGAAGCGGAGCCACGTGGCCGACCAGGACCAAGTCCATGACTTACTTGATGTAGGCGAAGATTTGCAGAAGAGTTCAAGCGCTTTGCCGCATATTGTGCAATCCAGATTAGGTCCGTCGCCACCAGAGAAAGACTTTGGCTGTGTATCATCATCGGGTGGAGGAACGGGAGCTGACCTGCAACTTGGGCATCCAAGGTTTGGATGTGCCTCAAGACAATGAAGATCTCGTTGGCGTCTGCGCAAAAACCCTTCAGGACATTGCGGGCAAGGGTATGGTGCAGGTGAAACCCGGATGGTGAAGAAAACGATGAGCTACGAGTTTTAGCAGGCCGCATGAAAGTTGCAGAGCACTCTGGACATGATGAGGGCGTCAAGTTGCTATGAAGATGCTGATGGTGTTGACGTAGATTTGATGATTGGCTAAAGGCTTTGTTGCAGATATCAACACCGGTAGGGACGAGCTCCGTGTGTGTGAGTCCATGACGGGGAAAGATTTGCTAGAGAGGAAAAGGTCTTTCCACACACACTGCACTGGAAAGGCCTTTCACCTGTATGCGTGCGCAGGTGGTTTCTCAGGTGGATTCGGTTCTTGAAAGCTTTCTCCGCAGATGTGTTGCATTTAAAGCATCTTTCCGTTAGGTGAGCTGCTCGACGATGGTTTCTGCAGATCCTCCTCGTGATGGGAAGCATTTTTACAGATAGAGCAACTAAAATTGGATTTTGGATGGCAGAAGAAGCTATGTTTTTATTATGCTCTTCTCGTACTCCTTGGAGACAGCCGAGATCTGTTGGTGGTCTGACTGCATTTTCTCAACAATTTGGGTTTGTTCTGAGTTTGAGGTCTTCAGCATGTATCCCGGTCTCTCTTGGTTGGCAGAGTGGGAGACAGCCGCTGCTATCCCTTCTCGTTTTTTGTGTTTTCAGCAGGTGGAACCAGAAGCACTTGTTTCTTCCAAATAGCCTCTCGCTCTTTTGCTCTTGGATGACAGAGAGAGGAGACTGCTGAGCTCGAACAAACTGAAAAGAGGAGAGATTTTACTTTTTCTGAGATCTCACCAAGCGCATTCAATATCTAAATACATGTAAAACATGAAACAAACAATTTGAGTCCAACAAGACGTTCTTCTACTTGGCTACGTCTTATAAAATATGATGATTGATAATAAAGGTGTTCCGATGGTAAATTTATAACACAAAGTACTTTGTCACAAAGTTTTTTTGATTGCATTAATTTGAATTAAAACATGCAAATTAAATATATTTTTCTCTGTTCCATTAAAATGATAAGTTAGATCTTTTGATACATTTGACTGAACAGAATATTTAATTTTCAACAAAAACATATATCTTTTTGACTTAGCTCCAGGAAAAAAATTAACTCATGATTTAACATTTTCTATTGGAGTCCTAAACCAGAGACTAATGTGCTTGTAAGTTGTTAGATAGACTAGTATGAGAGGAGCATTTCCTGTGTACCGTTCATGGATTCCCAGGTATATGGAAATTGTGACTTTAGGTTTTTTGCATTTTAAGAACAAGTAATTTTCAATAAAGCACATTACAACTGTAACTTTTTTACAGTATTCAGTAATAGATGAAGTTCCAATTTAGTGGTATTTAGTTAACTATATTTGTGCAAAACAGACATTTAAATTAGACTATATTTGCAGTGTATTTTGGTATTAATCTCTCTCATTCCATTCATTTATTTTGTACCAGCTTTTTCCTGATTTAGTCACTGGGTTTAGTCTGGGTATACCCTGGACAGCCAATCAGAGAGAGAGCCATATTTCTCCATCCATTATCGTGTCGGCTTTCTTCCCTTTCGGGGTCGCAACAGCAGAGTGAACCAACTCTTCTGCCATATGTTTTATGTGGCGGATGCCCTTCCAGCCATAACCCATTGCTGGGAAACATCCACATACACTCATTCACACTCATACTCTAAGGACAATAATTTTTACCCAATTCACTTACACCGCATGTCTTTGGACTTGTGGGGGAAACCGGAGCACCCGGAGAAAACTCACGTGATCACGGGGAGAACATGCAAACTACACACAGAAATGCCAAACGACCCAGCTGAGGTTCGAACCAGCGACCTTCTTGCTGTGAGACGACCATGCTACCCACTGTGCCATCATGAAGCCCAGGCCACATTTAGAAGGCAGGTTCCCAGCAGTGATCTTCAAACAGAGGCAGCATGCTACCCACTGCACCCCTTCATATGACATTTTATTTTCTAAATCATTCCGATTTTAACCCCATATAACTGTACAAAGCTTGTTATTTCATCTATAGTATGTTGAGTTTTCTGAAGTGAGGTTGACCCAAGGGCAGGTTCGTACTACATAATTTGCCCCTTGAGCAAAAATAATTGAAACCCTCTTTTGTAGATCTCTTTAACTTTACCCAATATATGACACCCACTGGCTGCTCTGAGCAAGTAAAACAATGCTTGAGCTGATATACGGCCATCAATGATATCAAAAGCATCAGTGAGCTGTGTGTTTGTTTATTAAGACGAGGTCTCCAAACCAGTTCAATGAATCAAAATTAAAACCTAACTAACATGGTCACTGCAACAAAACCAATTTAAATGGTTCTGAACAGTAATGATTGGTTGAAATGAAAAATAACCGGTTAAGTTATTTTAGAAGTAGTTAATGGAAGTTGCTCTGATTGCTCATGGCATTGAAATGCGTCTTTCCTTGCAGCAGGGTTAAACTGTCTGTCAACAGAGGACAAAGGCATGTAACCTGATAAACTATTACAAATTGGCCTTCTGTCTTACGTTGAGAGGCAAGAACCGATTTAATCAGACTTCAGCTGAATAAAACTATTTCTGCCTCTCACATGCCTGTCTTAACGCATGGGACATGAAAGTTGTGTGTGTTCATTTTGGAATTTAATTGCCCTAATGTTTAGTGAGGAACGGAGAACAAAAATTTAAAAAATAATGACTTGTTTTCAAGTGAACCGCATAGATTTTACATTATTTTAACTTTAAATGATGAAATCGTTTCCCAGCATCAAAATGGCTGATTGTTGTGATTTTGATTGCACAAACTGATTGCATTCACCTTTTCCCTCCCCATTTCTGTGTCTTGTTGTGTTCAGCAGTGATAACTAGAAGTCTCCCAATAGAAAGGAACTCAAAACTACACTGTTCTTCTGTTTGCCAACAAGCAAATCTGGTGGATTTGGTGGATCTGGTGTCTGAGCACTATATACATACAAACTGTTGAAAAACTATGTGGTTCAGTGTTCCTCTCTAACCTATCTCCATTTGTTAGTTTCTGGTTTGTCTTTGTTTGTTTTGTTTTTTCAGGTCCTGTCCAGCGAACCGTTCGTCGATGGATATTAAGTTTGTATATTCTTTATGCTGGGGAGGTGATTAGCACCTGCCTCAGTCAGCAAGAGTCCCCTCACAGAGGGAACTCCTCTTACTCTACCTGATCCTCACTAGGACTTTGTGAAGCTGCTTTGAAAGCAACTGCTAAAGAAGCGCTATATAAAAACTTGATTGATTGATTGAAATACCCACCAGGAGGCGTGGTAGAGGCATGGCAGTGGGAGGAACACAGCTCTTTTGAAGCACAATCATTTTAGGCGATTCAAAGACATTGTCTACAATAAATACTTCCTTTTGAAAGTTATTAAGAGTGCAGTGATAGTCTAGAGGGGTCAAATATTTATTATAAACAATTTAAAAGGGGTATAATATTGAATCTTTAACTGAGCTACTCAGTGAGAGAACCTGCAGCAAGTGGAATACGAGTGTTAAGGGAGACACTGAATTGTACTAGATTTTGTTAGAATAGAATGTGTTTAAACTCAATAATTTTACCTGAGAGACAGATGTGGTCACTTCCCGTGCTCTGTGAGTGCGCCGATGGTACAGGAACTTTGTCATGTTGGTGAAGGTTTTTGTACAAAATGGGCATTTGTGCAGTGGCTCAGATGTGTGGTTTTTCCTAGAGAGTGGCAAAAACAAGCCAACAGTCTTAGTTTTGATCAAAAAATTACATTTGCGTGTAGGTTTGCATGAATAGAGTTCTACCTGTGTATCATGAGAGTCATTTCAGTGGTGAAACCATGTCCACAGTCCACACAAAGAAACCGAGCCTCACCAGAGTGTGAGCGCATGTGCGTCTCAAGAGACACCAGCTTCTTAAACACTTTGTCACAGTCCGGGCACTCGTGTGTTCCTTGTTCATGGACACGAAGATGGGCCACCAGCCGATTGGCGGAGGTGAAGGTTTTTTGGCACTCCTCACATTGAAGGCTGGATGAGACTGGTTGCTCAGCAGAGTGAGTGGTGTATATGCACCTCCCGCCAATAACCCTACCGACTTTACTGCCCCCGTCTTCTTTAGCCCAAGAATTGTCCTCGTGCCCCAGCATCACCCCAGTGCCGCCGCTCTCTTTATCCTGGCCTAAGAAGTGCACTCCCTGGTGTTGAATGTAATCCTCCGGCGTGCTAAACAAGAGATTACACTCGGAACACTCGTATGGGTGGATGATCAGAATTTCCTCATTTTCCTTCTTGACTTGTCCAGAGGAAGGGACCAGATTTAAAGTGGTCAGGTTCTCCAGCCGGATTGGCTCGGTGGGTAACAGAGGGTTGAGGAGTTTAGCTTTACGAATCGAGCCAGTAGCAGAACCTTCAGCTAGTGCTTGGGCGGAGCAGAACTGTAGGCGGAGTGTAGCCGAGGTGGAGCCCGGTTGTGTTGTGTTTGCTGGCACTAGCATTGTTTTGGGAGGGGCTGCAGCCTTGGAGGGAGTTTCTTGCTCTCGAAGTGCCTGAAAAATTGTGATATTTAGATTTGATTTGTTTTAAATCACAGAATAAAAACAATAGGTTACTTCTAAATTTGTATTTTTTTCTTTCATCAGGGACTTAAAAATAAATTTATGTTTAAAGGCAGAAATATGTGTGTATAGATGAGTGCAGTTTTAACCCCACCTGCGCTAGGGTCAGGATCTGGCCTGCTCGTTGCTCATCCAGAACTAGATTTGGAGCGTTGAGCAACTGAATGGGAGTGAGCGTACCATCTTCCTGAATAACAAATTCCTGAAACACAGAACAAAGACAAACTGATTATTCAACATGATAATATCATAAGGACATTATGTTTAAAACATTGCTAATTTTTTTCTTTAAAAATGCTAATATTTGAATTACTTTTGATTAGTAGAAAGTCTGTGAACAGAGTTTTAGGACCCTTTTTATGAGCGCAATCTAGTGTAATAAGCCATCTAAGACCATATAAAGCAGTGGCTCCAACCTTTTTATCACCACAAACCAGTTAACGCTAGACATTGTTACTGCGGACTGGAGGTGGGACACAGACAATAATTACAATGGAAAAAGCGAGTAATTCATGTGTTAAATCAATGGGAAGTCTGTTTGGGATTCGTGCAGCAACGACGAAAATTATGCACCGATGTACACGTTGATGAAGTTGGAATTTCTTTTTACTTTTAAAAATTTTTATTCCTAAAGGGATTTCTCTCGGCAAATAAGGAGCTGTGTCTGTTGATGGCGTGTTTTTTTCTGAAAGACTGCAAAAAAAAAAAACACGAGGGCAAGTTAAAACACTTACTTACCGGGGGGAGATTGATAAAATAAAATATAAGCATGTAGTTAGTTAAAAGCTGGGATATGAATAGGAGACTTTCTCTCGACTCCGCCATGTTGCCTCGAGAAAAAGCCTAGTGGAAGCTCCTCCGCCAGCCCTACACGTCACTGATCCAGCGTGACAGGCGAATTTTTTCCTTATTTCAATGCATGCTTGAATCCATATTTTATAGCGTTGATTCAGCAATAAGTTGCTTGTTTACCAATTCCTGATGTGAATTCGGCATAAATAACACCGGCAGAGTTAGAACAGTTTGTTTTTGTAATAGATTTGATCATTTATTAGGTTAAATTTTGGTTTCTATACTGTCATTTACGAATCAAAGTTTTAAAATTGTACATTTAAAATACGACTGTGAACCTTACAATGTCAGCTAACATTCTTCTTCTAAGGAAACCTGTCCTTGGGGACTCTTAAAAACAGCAGTTTCCACTAGGGATGCACCGAATATTCGGCCACCGTAAATTTTCGGTTTTCAGCCGAAAAAGTTTTTCCACTGAAACAACACGGCCGAAACAGTGATGACACAATCGCTGCCTGCACGTGCTTGTCGGAAGCAACGGTTCCAGCAAGACATAAGTATGTGGTGGAACAGCACTTATTACATGTTGCAAAGCAAAAGCGAGTCTTGGCTGTATATAGCGCAGATCACGAGTTTCCCACGACATTCACTGAACACCAGTGGGTCTGATAGAGAACATTATTAGTCTCTTATTGCCCGATTTTAGCAGCTAACTAAAAAGATCAGCTCCTTTGATGCATCTGTAGCGGACGCTATTCTTTTAATCGCAGCACTAAAGCGTCTCTTAAACAAAGAGGTTGAGACAGAACACAGAGTGAAAGCAATGAAAAGTTCACTCTTAGAGTCTCTCAGCACACGTTTCACTGAGATCTATTCGGATCCTCTGCAATTCAACGCAACTATTTAAACCATGTAATAAAGATCATTACTTGGATGCGGAAATAAAGCAACGCACACGAGAAATGATCCAGAACGCAGTGGATGTGGAGAACCTGCAGAAACGGTGAGGGAGAAGGCCTGCACATTGTTATTGAACGAACGCATGAGTGCGGTAAAGTTAAACATTTAAGTTTGAATTTTATAATTTGCAAATATTTTTTATAATTTGTAATTAATTTATTCTTTGAAACTTTATTATGAATTTATGCAATTGCAATAACTTGATTTTAGCAAGGTTAGTATACAGTCATAGCCATAAATGCAATGGTACCAATAATTGGCAAAATTTCTTTCGGTGTTTCGGTTTTCGGCCTCGGTTTTGGCCAAGAATTTTAATTTCAGAGCATCCTTAGTTTCCACCAATTGAAAATAGGAGTGTACCTTATGAAAAAGTCTGAATTATTTATTAATTCTTGTTAATATTACTGTAACAGACAGTTTTCACACAGGACTTCATTTGATATTGGACTTTAATTTTGTAAACAACATCATTTTGACATCGAGACTGCATGTGAGTAGTGCATGAGTAACAGTGAACATGTGGTTCTCACAGGTCTCTAAACAGCTACTTAAATGCAATAATAAATAAAGTTTGTTAGCATGTGAAAATACTCACAGTTCCAGTGCTCAAGCTACTATGAGTGCTGCTTCTGCTGTGAGTCTGTCTGTGTGCCAACCAGAGCTCCGGTGTTTCGAAAAGAGCGAGGCACTCCAAACACTGATACTGAATTGGTGCTCCACCATCAACAGCATCTCCACCTGCAACCTCATGTAGTTCTGAAAGAACACTGTTAGTTATGACATGCTTCAAATGACAGAACAGTACACAGATAACTACGCAAAGCACTGACCCTGGCCGGCCTCCCTCATGTGCAGCTCCTGATGCAGCAGAAGTTCCTCTGGGTTCCTAAGGATGGCTCCACACTCCAGGCACTGGTATTGGCTCTCTGCTGGGTCACAGTCCTCAAGGCTTGGCATCCCCTCATCCACATCTGTGCTGTTGTGTATCTGCTGGTGCACCAGTACCTCCTCCAGGGTGTTGTAGATCTGCTCGCACTCGCTGCACATGTACTGGTGCTCCACATACTCCTGCTCACTCATGATTCGAACTATAGAGGTCTCAGCGTGCTGACAAAGGAGTGATTGAATCCAGTCCTTTTTACTTGTGACTCAGATCCAAACCCAGAGCCCCTGAAAAAAAATGTATACATTTTCTTACTGTATATTTCTAAATACAAAGCACACTGCCTAAATCCTCTTGCTGAGAACATATGACATCAAGTCGAGCTGCATACTTAATCGTTAAAAGATCATGATCTCAATCCTAATCCAACATTTACATGATTCTGTCAAGCTCAGCTGATCTCTAAATAACACGCAACCAGTCACAGCGGGCGTGATGACTGCTGACGCGCGCCCACATGTGGTCTCGCACAGCAGCGCTCACATGTGCTCGTTACCTGCACTAGAGCAGTGTTTGTGAGTCAGGCGGTAGTCAAATTAAAAACTAATAAAGTACACAGAGAGAATGAATGAGGCAGCGCTATTAGCAAGTAAGTCTGTTAACAACCCAGACATTTTAGCACATAAAAAGGGACTTTATTCTGAAAATGTGCGTTCACTCTGGTTCAAACCAGATGTTGATACTCAGCAAACCATATACTGCAAGGAATGTTTTACACGTCTTTCTGCACCAATGTGGAACGCCACAAATGTGTTTAATCACCTGAAACGTAATCATATACAACAGTATGAAATTGTACGGAAAAACAATCTCAAAGTACCCACAGCCAGACAAAACAAACGTCAAACTTTATTCAGTGCAATACCGTACCCAACAACCTCCCAGATACAAAGAGATAACGAACGCAATCGCATTTCACCTGGCTAAAGACACGGCTTCCGTAAACACTGCTGCAAAGGACTGTTAAAAAACATGCTATTACATGCTCTCTCGTATATAATTTTTCACACGTCACAATCCCTGCTCTGTACAGCAATGTTGTGAAACAGAATTGAGACACAGCAACAAGTTTTGCAGCAACTACAGATTGATGGACCAGCAGAGCAATGAGACCATACATGACAGGCTAGTGTTTCTACAATCTTTATTTCTCTTTACTCTGACATACCTTATGTTTATTTTTTATCATGTTTAATTAAATATTTTTTTCCTTTAAAGCATTACATTATTTTTCGTCACATTTCTTAAAATTTTAAGCAAACAGTTTTATGTCTCATTTTATTTCTGTTTGATAACCTAATGTACAGGGTTAAATCTTATATCTATTCATAAATTAAAATAAATATCTTCATGCTAGGCAAAACAAAATGGGGTGATTCTCATTTTGTCCAGAATCATGCAGCTCTAACATCATAGCACACTTTTTGGAGCCCTTCGGCCCCTAAACTGGACCAAATATTGAAAAAAAAGGGCATCCTTACTGATGTTTTTCTCACAAACTTTAAACTATATGTCATAAAAACACTCAATGACATCATTTTTAAAAATGCTACCTTTTTGAACCCTGTTGGTTGAAACTCTATCTATTCAATTGTTATTATTAGCAAAAAATTTTATTATTTTGAATTCCTTTTAATTAAATGTGTTACTATTTTATTGTAAGACCTTGTTGACTGGTGTCAGTTGTGCTGTGAGTGTATTATGTCGAGCTGAGATATTGGGGGTTAAATTATCGTTATTTAACTTCCAAGTACACATTTGTTAGTCACTAATAAATTGAGTTACAATATGTATCAACGGCTAGCTGTTGAAAAGCTGTGTTTGCATTCATTCGTTTGAATAATCTCGGGCTGGAGAATAAGATAGTAAACTAAATCGATTTCTAAATCAGATTCTAGGACCAGCCTTATTCGGTCAGTTGAAGAATTACAACTTCAGTCACTTCTTACTACAAGTTGGAAGGAACATGAAGAGTTGCTGCTTGATTTTACCCTGCAAATGTCCCTCATGTATGACTCCTTGAAAATAATCGCTCATGCTATAGGAAACAGCTGTAAGTCTGAGGAGAACCCAGTTTGAGATTTATTCATGAAAAGTATTTTTGAGTCAAGATATGATCTCTAAAAAATAAAAATAAAGCATTGACTGAAACTAGTCTTTTCGAAAAGTGATGAAGCACCGAATAAAACGTACTAAGCTCCTCCCATCGCTCACGCAATGTTACCTGGAAAGAAAACAGAATGGCTAGAGGTTGTCTGCAGAGGAAATGTTTTTTTTTGTGAGGGATTCACATCTTTATATTCTCTGCCAGGAGAAGAGGCTTTAAGGGAGCGATGGTTCAGTTTTATCTTTTCATCTTTACCTCAGGAGTACAAAGTCAACCTTTAACTGTGTTTTAGGTTAAAAAAAACAGATTTGGTAGAAGGATGTTGGAGATGGAGCTGCCAGGCAAGAGGGCAAGAGGAAGGCCAAAGACAAGTTATATGGGGGTGCTGAAGGAGGACATGAAGGTAATTGGTGCAAGAGTAGAGGATACTGAGGCCAGAGTTAGGTGGAAACAGATGATTTGCTGTGGCGACCCCTAAACGGGGAACAGCCGAAAGAAGAAGAAGATTAGTTCCCACTTTATTTGGGCCAGCATCTTCTTCCCAGTCAAAACCAGTGAGCGCAATGGTAGAGGTTGTGATTTGGTTGGTTTATTATTCTCTGTGTGTGCCATGATAAACTTTTTGTTGTGTTTGTCACGCGGCCTACTTGGCATCCACTGTTTATTACATTTCAACCTTTAGCTTTGGTTTCCAGATTTTTAGTGGTCTAATATATGCTCATGCAACTATTTGTATGAAAAAGTGTGCAAACAGAACTGTTACTGGAAATCTACCACGAAGACGGGTCCTGTTCCAATCGTGTCTGAGCCCGAGCTTCATCTGCACCTGAAGCCTCTTCCTCATCGGACGAAGGTCCAAATTGGTACATTTATAACTTAATATTGTTTATTTTTCTTTCTTCATTCTTTGATAAAATCATGTAATAATAATAATATTAATAATAACTAGATTAATTGCATTTCCGTTGGGAAATGCATGTGAATGCAGAGAGGCTGAAAAATATTTTCTGAAATTTGAAAATAGCTGAAAAGGTTTGCTAAAACTGCTAAAGTCGTTGAAAAGATTGGGCAAAAAAGTTGAAAAGCTTAGTTTAAAAGTTGAATTTTTTTTTATTAATAATAACAATATAGCATTAGTGATAGGTTTCTGAAGCACTAGATGCTGTATCCAATAACAATAATCTGTATCACTGCAGATTGCATCGCTTAAAGCAGAATATTGTATGAATGAGTCACAAAATGAATCATTTTGGAGTGATTGAAAAATGAGGTAGAAATGTGTGGTGTTTTTGACCTTGCGGTGAAGTCATACTGTTGTTTGAGACACCAAAACATAAATAATCGACATTTCGGAAGCCAGTATATATTTCTATCTGGTTTTTCAATTACTCCTAAATTAATCATTTTGTGGCTCAATCATATGAACTCCTCCTTTAGGATATAGACTCTTGATTAAATAAGATTAAAAAAAAAATACAAATCTTTTATGTAAGCCCATCCATCTTCCTTTTAATTTCTGCTCTAAAAATTGGGACCAGGACTGTGAATAGTTCAACTTTTTTAGAGGTTGTTTATCTGTGCATTATCTGGTACTGTAGCTATCACGAACTTATGAAGAATTGGTTTAACAGTTTAAAGGAAATCTCACATTATTCACTTCATAAAATGTTGAAGTGTAGCCCACTGTTTTAAAGAGAAATTATTAACAACTTAATCTATCTAAAAGTCTCTTAACATGACAAAATGAATTGAAATGCGTGACGTCCATAATCAATGAATACGATGAACATATTGTGACGACCCTGCAATACGTCGTTGCCGCGGAGCATCATGGGAGGCGCTTATATTAAAGTTTAAAAAGCAAATGCTCCAATGTTATGTGTTTATGTTTAATGACTTTATTATTTGAATATGTATGTGATGTTAGGGTATGTATGTATGTGATTTTGAGTAACATTGTCGGACTAACCATCCACGAGACAGTGTGTGTGATAGGTGTGGCTACAGGTGGCCGCGGAGTTAATGTGTAATGTGAATGATAGAAGTGTGCTAATAAACAGCTTTGCTGCAGATCCACGACTCTGGAGTGATTTCTACATAGCCCTTTTAAGCGCTAAACAACAGTTCTTTTAAGAACTCTGGGATACCCTGGGGTCGTGCGGTGTATGGGACACAGGGATCTCCGCCGGCATTAGGTGCTCAGCATAGCGTAGCTGCACAGTTAGCTAGTTTAGCCGCGACCTCGACTAGCCGCTCGTCACACTGGTGTCAGAAGTGGGATGATGAGCTGTCTAGGAGACAGAGTGGAGCTGAGCCTGGCGGAGATTGAACGCGCGCTGAGAGAAGCGGACGATTCGCTCCATGAGCTGAAGCGGCGGCGAGGTGGGGCTGCACCTGATGGCGCAAGCGAGCGTCGAGCGGCATCAACACTCCGTGGTCGGCCGGAAGCGGAGGCGACACCGTCGACCCAACGAAGCAGCGCAAGCATCAAGCTCCCGCACTACAGTGGAGTAACGGCACTCGAGCCCTATCTAGCGCAGGTGCAGCTGGCGGCACACCACGAAGGGTGGAGTGATGGAGAGACGGCGATCAAAGTGGCTCTTGCACTAGAGGGTCCCGCTCTACAAGTTCTGTTGGATTTGGCACCAGAGGAGAGGAGTAACATTAACGCTCTCGAAGCTGCACTGCAATGCCGGTTTGGCCAGAAAGTTTCAGCGGAGAGCAGCCGGGATGAACTGGCTGAGAGAAGACGACTGATTGGGGAGAGTTTGGGGGCCTTCGCGGCAGAGATCCGTAGCTGCGTTCGCCGGGGTTTCCCTACCTTTCCCGCAGAGATTCGCGAGGAGTTGGCCTTGCATGCCTTTGTCAGGGGGCTGGCACCAGAGAGGCTGCGACAGCACGTCCGGCTGGCAGCGCCGGCCACTTTACAACAAGCCTTACAGCTGGCAGAGGGAGCAGAGGAGGTCTTCCGAGCCAGTCCCACTATACCACGCCCCTTGCCGCAAAGACAGCACACCCGAGCAGCAGAAAGAGAGACGCCAGAGGAGGCGAGTCAAGCGAGGCCCGCCAGAGAGGAGCGCTGTCATCGATGCGGGGAGCCTGGGCATCGAGCGAGAGAGTGCCCAGCCCCGAGCCCCAGAAACCGGGTTTCTCCACCGGCGGGAAACGACGACAGGGCGAGACAGTGAGGGGAATCCCGCCCTGCCCCTATTTCCCCTCCCCCTTGGAGAACCCTACTGTGGGGCGGTGTGGTCATAATAGCGGTCTGTACATGGAATGTGTAATTAACGGCCATCGTTGCAGAGCATTAGTGGACACTGGTTCGACCATCTGCCTCATAAGGCGGGGACTGCTGCCGGGTACGTTGAGGGCGTTACCAAGCGACTGGACCCCCACTAACACCGAGTTGATGACAGTAACTGGCACCAAGACAGTGATGCCAGGAAGGAAGGTCCTCCCTATTCATGTCGGACACTTGGCGATGGCGCATGAGTTTTGGCTAGCCGACATCAGAGATGAGTGCATCCTGGGACTGGACCTCCTCAAGAGCTGGGGTGCCGTTGTCAACGTGCCAGGGTCCAGCCTTCAATTTAACGGCCGAGAGGTGCCCCTGCAAGTCGGCCGGCAGCGAAGAGGAACCGCTGCCACCTACAGCCAGCCGCATAAAGGAGCCTTAGCCTCCCGTGCCCCCAACTGTAGACCACCGACACCGACTGTAATCGTTCCGGTAGAGGAGACGCCCAGCAGACCGTCGTCGGAGACTGCCGCAGCGGTGAGCGAGCTGGCTCAGCGTAGCAGCGCCCACTTAACGGAGTCACAGCGGGCTCTATTGAATGGACTGCTCGCTGAGTACAACGACATTTTCGCCGCTAACGAACGTGACTGTTCCCGTACGGATCTGGTAGAGCACCACATCGATACGGGATCAGCCACGCCGATTCGCTTGAGACCACACCGGCTGCCTATTGCTAAGCGACAAGCGGCGGAGGAGCTGATCCGTGAGATGGCGGCGTGTGGTATTATTGAGCCGTCAGAAAGTCCGTGGGCGGCGCCCGTTGTCATGGTGCGTAAGAAGCAAGGGGGGTGGCGCCCTTGCGTGGATTACAGGCGGCTGAATGCCGTGACTCGTAAGGACTCCTACCCCCTCCCCCGAATTGATGATGCGCTTGACCACGTCGCAGGATCGAGTTGGTTCAGCTCCCTGGATCTCCGCAGCGGGTACTGGCAGGTTGCGCTAGCACCCGAGGCGAAGGCGAAAACTGCGTTTACGATCGGCCACGGCCTGTGGCAATTTAACGTTATGCCTTTCGGTTTATGCAACGCGCCGGCCACGTTCGAGCGTTTAATGGAGCGAGTATTGAAAGATATACCCCGCTCACGCTGCGTGGTGTACCTCGACGATCTTTTGGTACACGCTTCCACCTACGAGCAGGCGCTACGGAACTTGGGCGATGTTATGGCCGCCATCCGTAGTGCAGGACTGCGCCTGAACCCGGCAAAATGCAACCTACTTGCGCGCCAAACACAATTCCTCGGTCACGTCGTCAGTGAGGATGGGGTCTCAACTGACCCAGGGAAGATCACGGCTGTCAGCGATTGGCCTCAGCCCACGAACACTTCTGAGTTGCGGAGCTTTCTTGGGTTGGCGTCATATTATCGGCGGTTCGTTCGGGGCTTCGCGACGCTGGCTAGCCCATTACATCGGCTCACGGAAAAGGGGAAACGCTTTGCGTGGCCTGAGGATTGTGAGGAAGCTTTCGCCCGACTTAAGCACGCGCTCGTCAACGCACCCGTGTTGGCTTATCCGGACCCTAACCGGCCTTTTGTGGTAGACACGGATGCGAGTAACGTGGGGGTAGGGGCCATACTTTCACAGCGTACGGACGACGGAGAGCGTGTAGTAGCATACTACAGTAGTAGACTCAGTCGAGCAGAGAGGAACTACTGTGTAACGCGGCGCGAGCTGCTTGCCGTTGTACTGGCGCTGCGACACTTCCGGCCGTACATACTCGGAACTAAATTTACGCTGCGCACGGATCATGCGAGCCTTACGTGGCTTTTAAATTTTCGGCAACCCGAGGGGCAGGTGGCTCGGTGGATCGAGATCCTCCAAGAGTACGACATGGAAGTTTGTCACCGAGCGGGCCGGTTACATGCGAATGCAGATGCGTTGTCGCGACGGCCATGTTTAACGGAGAGCTGCGCGCATTGCGAGCGACAAGAGGCACGGGAGCTAGGGTTTTCTGCTGCGGCTGTGACCGCTACAGATGGCGACAACAGCGGAGAACTTTTCAGTAGCGAGCGGATTCAGCAACAGCAGGCAGCAGACGCAACGCTGACAGAGGTGCAGAGTTGGCTGGCGTCTGGCGAGCGTCCGGAGTGGCCGGCAATCTCCTCACGGGGACCTGAGCTGAAAATCCTGCATGCACAGTGGGGTAATATTGAGCTGCACAACGGCATCCTCTTTCGAAGGTGGCGAGCACCAAACGGAGGAGTGGATCGTCTTCAGCTGTTGGTGCCACGCAGCCTCCGGCCGGAGGTGCTACATTGGGTCCATGGCGCAGTTGGAGCTGGCCACTTCGGCAACACAAAGACCATCAAGCGGCTCCGGCAACGTTTTTACTGGCCGGGGTGCCGCCAGGATGCGGAGCTACATGTCCATTGCTGCGACACCTGCACAGCACAAAAAGGGCCAACACAGCGATCACAAGCCCCCCTACAGCAGTACCTCGTAGGGGCCCCTATGGAGCGAGTGGGGGTGGACATCCTTGGCCCTTTCCCGGAGACCGAGGCAGGCAACCGGTACGTCCTGGTCGCTATGGATTACTTCACGAAGTGGCCAGAGGCGTATGCGGTGCCCGATCAAAGCGCAGAGACAACCGCTAAACGTTTGGTGGAAGACATGTTTGCGCGCTTTGGAGTGCCCAGTGAACTGCACAGTGACCAGGGACGAAATTTTGAAAGCAGAGTGTTTGCCGAGGTTTGTCGACGTCTAGGAGTGAAGAAGACCCGTACCACCCCTTTACATCCCCAGAGCGACGGGTTGGTCGAACGGTTCAACCGAACACTTGCCACACAGCTGGCTATTCTAACGAGCCAGCACCAGCGGGACTGGGATACCCATTTACCGATCGTTTTGTGGGCATATCGGACTGCCGTACAAGAATCGAGCCAGTGCACTCCTGCCGCGCTTATGTTTGGGCGTGAGCTCCGGACGCCGGTGGACTTAGTGTTTGGGGCACCACCTGAGGCCGAGATACCTGGGGGCCTGGAGCTGGACTATTTTCGACGGTTGTGCCAACGCTTGGACACTGTACACCATTTGGCGCGAGAGACCCTGACAGACGCGGGTGCGCGCCAAAAGCGTGCGTATGACACTCGGGCGCGAGGGCCTACGTTTTCGGCGGGAGACCGCGTATGGATTTATTGTCCACAGCGAAAGAGGGGACTTTCTCCAAAACTGACCCACCATTGGCAAGGACCCGGGCAGATCTTGGAGAAGGTGTCGGACGTTGTGTTCCAGGTGAAGCTGCCTGGACGGGGCCGATGTGTTGTGCTCCACCAGGACCGTATAGCTCCTTATCATCCGCGCGCTCAGCACCTGGGACTGATCGAAACGGCGAGTGATCCGGACTCTGTGCATTTTAGGACTGATGTGGACAGCCAAAGGCACAGTCCTCGCCGTAGCCCCACAGGTGAATCTGGCACCCGGCCAAGGCGTGAGCGCCGTCGGCCAGAACATTTGAACAATTTTGAACTGGAGTTTTGAGTTCCATCACATCGCCTTCAGATGTGAGTTCTATTTCTTGTGTTATATTCTAGGCTGTTGTGCAAGATTAATACTGTTTTGCGGTGACTGTTAAGGGGGTTTTGAGGGTGTGAGGGCACTTACCCTCTTGAGAAGGGGGCAGTGTGACGACCCTGCAATACGTCGTTGCCGCGGAGCATCATGGGAGGCGCTTATATTAAAGTTTAAAAAGCAAATGCTCCAATGTTATGTGTTTATGTTTAATGACTTTATTATTTGAATATGTATGTGATGTTAGGGTATGTATGTATGTGATTTTGAGTAACATTGTCGGACTAACCATCCACGAGACAGTGTGTGTGATAGGTGTGGCTACAGGTGGCCGCGGAGTTAATGTGTAATGTGAATGATAGAAGTGTGCTAATAAACAGCTTTGCTGCAGATCCACGACTCTGGAGTGATTTCTACATAGCCCTTTTAAGCGCTAAACAACAGTTCTTTTAAGAACTCTGGGATACCCTGGGGTCGTGCGGTGTATGGGACACAGGGATCTCCGCCGGCATTAGGTGCTCAGCATAGCGTAGCTGCACAGTTAGCTAGTTTAGCCGCGACCTCGACTAGCCGCTCGTCACAATATGTTACCTGTACCTCTATCTGAACGAGAATTACGATTCGAAAGTAATGAAAGCAAGGTTTTGTTTCCTTTTCGGTTTAATTAGCAAATATGTAACGTTAACAATTTTTTTCCTAATAATTCAATGGTATAATTTACGTTACACGATAGCCATCTCGATTCGCCACAAACAATAAGGTTTAACAAAAAGGCGGGAATTATTTCTGCGATAAGTTAATGGCGAAACTGACGTTATAACGTTATTGTTAAGCATTTCTTAGACACACTAATTTAGCGGGTGCTCCTCGGGTTGTTTACCATGTGGCGAGCAGTTGGTGGCGCTCTCAGGATTTCACCAGAGCTTGAGGGGCCCAACGCAGTCTCCTGCACGAGCCAGCCCGCTGCACGGCGGTCGTCAGGCGGCGCTCTTCAATTTTCCCCGCAGGTCTCAGGGCGCTGAAGGGAGGCCTAGTTTCCTCGACCGTTTCCGAGCTTCTCCTCCCGCGCGGTAGTTGGGCTATCCCTCTCAAGCCGCTCGTTTGGTCCTTCTGAGAGTCGAAACGCGTTTCTCAGCTAACCGGATAGATTTCATTTAACCCTACGCACTATCGTTTTTGTTATTTTGGTGTAAACACGACCAGGGACGTGGAAATCGCCCGTTTGCTGATCGGCCTTCGTTCCTTGCGCTGTATCTGCGGCCACGCCTCGTGGGGGCTTTTACCGAACGCTGATTGGATAGATAGTCTGTCAGTCAAATTCGACCCGTTATATTGTGGTAGGTTGAAGTTAAGCGGTCTCAAAACGGTTAGCAACGCTTTTTCAAATATTTGTAGACATTAACGCTATTTATTTGTAACCATAAACACCGTGAAAATCACAACCACTAGTCATTTTCCTATTTTATTTTTAGTATTCTATTATTATTTTTAGTATTTCCTATTTTATTCTTAATCACAGTGTTTTTAAGCGTTAGTATGATTGGAGAGATCTGATTGTCTCTTAACTATTTAATGCGGAATAGAGTGTCTCACTCTACATTGTCCACTAACACCAAAAAATGTCTTTTATGGAGGATATCAAAAGCTTTTGTTGGGCTTTAGATCGTTTTGCTGTTGGATTCACCGAAAGAAAACCTGTTTTTATCACATTGAGTGTGTAGCCATAAAGCAAAATTTTCAATATGTGGTGTTTATTTATAAGTATATCCATGCCCTGCCTACGTGGCCCATTTTTCACAAAGATGATAGCTGGCTACACCCACTAAAAGCCTTTTTACCTTCATCAGAAAACTATGTTCTACAACAGTTTCACTGGATGCCCATTAAATACCATCCATCCATCTTTCTTCCCTTTCGGGGTCGCCACAGCGGAATGAAACGTCTGGCATATATTTTACGCGGCGGATGCCCTTCCAGCCACAACCCATTGCTGGGAAACATTCACACGCACTCACATTCATACTCTATGAACAATTGTTTTTTATACCACATGTCTTTGGAATTGTGGGTTTCTTGCTGTGAGACGACCGTGCTACCCACTGCGCCACCGTGACCCTCCCATTAAATATCACATTCACTAAAACATTTTAATAATCACAATTCATGACCTGGGACCATTACAATCTCTCTGACTTATTCACATTCATCAACCGTTCCAGTACGCTACTATACTCTCTCACCCACAGTTCCTACTTCCCGTCTGGTCACTATGTGGGGCAGAGGTTCAGTCTGAAACTGCTCTGGAAAGTTCAAGGCTAGTTCAAGACTAATCTGGAGCTCATCTTTTCAGGCTAACCTGCGAATGTCTTGGGACTCCCTTATCATTCAATAACTTGGTTGTGAACATGACATTTTAGCCATTAGCCATTGGACTCTACTGTGTTATTATATGAACAGTTTGCATTTTTATGTTAATCTGACGTGTTGTGTTTTATAATGTAAGGCGTCGTAAATAAATTGAATTATTATTGTAATCATTCTGGTTGTGTTTGAAGTCATTTGCAGCCTCATGAACCCCTTGTGGGAATGTTTTGGCACACATGAGAATATGAGCGAATTCAACGGAGTAAATTTCAAGCTTCTGTTTCAAACTCTATAGAGCTGCCACTTGTCCAAAATTTAACTTTTGGTCATATCTGACGGAGCCATTTGTTGTGCGGGAAAAAATCACTGATTCCATGGCTCATGCTTGTTCAGATGCACCCTTGCATGTCATTATTTGATATATTGATTTTCAGCATTTTTAATGTTAGCAAAAGCATACTCAAACTGCTCCTAGAGCAAAGATCATGTTTCCATGAAACAGTGTTCCACAAAGAAATGCTTATCTCGCACACACAACGATGTAAACCAATTAAAGCAAATATAGCATTCATGAAACGAACATGTTCATAACAATGGGTAACAGAGTATGCTGTTCCTTATTAATACTTTGACTCAAATTTATATTCAATATAATAGATATTAAGCAAATAACAAGATATACATTTAGGGTGGATTTATATGAGCAATAATGATCGCCACTAGAATCATGTGGTTGAAAGAAGCAAGTAAAGATGTGTGCCGTGCACGTGAGAGGACTGCCGAACTTCATTACCCAGAAGACGATGTTCTCCTGCGCGTCACCCGTGCGTCACCCACAGTTGCCCAGCCACAGAAGAAGAAAGACGAGGCGCAGCTCGACCAAGCTTTATTTTTTTAATTATTTTAATAGTTTCGATTTATACATCTACTACTCGCCTGGGCAAGTCTACCGACACATTTCACCCCCGCTCTGGCACATTTGCAACCCGAAATGAGCGGCAGCGGGCGGCCCAGGACAAGCTCGTTTGCCGAGCCTCCGGGGGTCCCGGGAGCCGCTGCGGCTGCCGCCGGATCAGCCGTCGCGGGTGGAAGCTCATCAGGAAAGTCGGGAGGCGCGCAGGCCTCAGGCGGGAGCTCGTCTGCTTTTGGAAATCTAAAGCTGGGCAGTGAGTATCATTTAAAGGCATCACTCGATCATCCATATAAATGTAACACAGGTAGACTAGTACAATATGAAGTGCTTGACGAGGTTTCGTAATGTCCTTTAAATTGTTTTGATATTTTGCCGTCATCGCGTTAACCTACTTTAGGCGGCTAACAGGCTAAGCTAACCGGAGCTTGTTTTTGTACACGGATCAAGGGCTTTAGTTGCGCGCACTACATTAGCTTGGCAGTTCTTCACCAGAACAAGGACTCTTAACTGTCTTAAATTTAGTTTAGCTTATTAATCATATTCAAGCTGTGCTCTACAATTAGGGTTTCAGCTGTTTTATAACATCCAGGCCTCGTTATATTCCTCAAAATGTGCTGCATGAATTGCAAAGGTCGCCTAGTTCTGGTAAAGCTTGTGTCTTGCTTTTGAGAAATGATACTTTTGTAGCTTGTGCTTTGGCAGATAAAATGGTGAGAAATCACGTGTCGTATCAACTCGACTTTTTTTGGATGTTTTATAACTGTTCACTAATCAAAAACATGCCTCAAATCATATTCTGATTGGTTCATGCATGTTTATGTAATCCTATTTTTTCTGCAAGCTCAAAAAGGCTTTAACCACGCCCGTTACCTGTAGCACAGCCCACTAACCAATAAGATGAACCTTTAGTGCATCTCATTAAAGAAGTTGTGCGCTGATTGACCCAGAAGTGTAACTGTAGTTGGAAAAACGATGAAAATGAAGTGTGTCTTGTTTCCTTGGCCAAAGGTGTTTTTTAGCTTTATATACGTGTCATTTTTCTGGAAATGGGTGGGTTCTCTGTGTGCCAACAAGAAGAACCCAGCATGGGGTGTGGTGGAAGTGTGGCAGTTGGAGGAACAGGGGTTGCATGGCTAGTTTTGTTGAGTACGACTATTTGAGATGATTCGAAAACATTGTTTATGGTAAATACTGCCTTTTGAACAAACATCAAGTTTTGGATATAAGCATAAGGTACCTTTTCTCACATTCGCTGCGCAAATTTGGGAAATTATATTACCTACTTAATATATAAGTTTAATATATTTACCAAAACAATACTCATTTAAAGATTGTATTGTGACATTATCAAAATGTAAGACTAATTAATCACCAGATGTGGTTTTAAATCTTATTTCCTGTCTAATTAATCTATATATTCTTTTTTTTTTTTTTTTTAAACCATTTAGCTCCAATTGTACTGTGTTGATTCCTTTTGTGGAAAATTTTCAGAGAGCACCAGCGTAGAGGTAGATTAGAACTAATTTCGTGACCGTTTTGTAGCGTAATAAATAAATTATAGATGAAATGTCTTGCGTTTGAAGCAAATACATCGTAAGAGGAACGTAATAAAGATGCAAAACTAAGATGCGTAATAAAGTGGATAAACAATACTCTGCTCATGTGAGACTCTTGTAAATTTATTTAATATAAGACTGTGGGAAACAAGGGACAATGCATCAGTTTCTCAGCCAAAATAGGACACTTGACAGATATGCCTTTGAAGGTTATTAAGGCTGAAGTAATCCAGAGTGGTTAAATATTTATTATAAATGACTAAATGGGTATAATATGGACATATCCACAACGTTAACAAAACAATTGTTTCTACTATTGAATATCTGAGCTTTGAGTGCTCAACAAACACTCTAAATCGGAACAAATTTGAGTCCCATGACTGTAAAGATGAACTCTCTGGTTGGTTTAGACCAGTAAGGAATAATTGTTTTTCCATGAAAAAAAGCCTCTGTTAAGTTCTGTTTGTGTAGATGCTTTGTAGCATCTGAAGAGCTGGTATCAACCAAGGCTGGTGCTGACTCCTGGCTTTCCATGAGATATGGTGATGGCTGCTTTCACGGAGTCTCCTGATCGAGTGGGTGGATGTTTGATTGTAGGCCATATTCCACTGAGATCTTGAGCCAGAAATACTTCCACTATCTTGCAGCCTTCTTTTTTTATCCTGGAGTACCTTACAAAATGAAACTCTTGTAAGGTATGAATGAAAATGGTTTACATTACCAGATGTCTATTCTGGGAGCAATCCATGCCAATGTCCACCTAAAATGCGTGTCCTCAAATATAGAGGTGTTTATGGTTCGGTATTGAAAGGGTTTCATTTGACAGCTGACTAATTAGATGCTGAGGCAGTTGTGGTCTGGTGGATAAGATCAACTTGTGATCGAAAGGTCGTAGGTTCGATCCTTAGATCCACCAAGTTGAAGGTGGAGTGAGTGATGAAACACTTGCTCTCCATCTTAAACAACCACAGCCGTCCCACTGCTCCAGGTGATTGTTCACGGTGTGTTGGTTCAGTACTGTGTGTGTACACTGGGGTGGGTTACATGCAGAGCACAAACTCAGGGTACTAGTCACTCCATATCTTTCCAACTGGTCACTTTCAGTTCCCTTTCAAAACAATACCTGTTCTCTAATAGGTATTTTTTTTTTTTCAAAGCATGTAAAACTCTTCATTTTTATTCACACTGTACTGTAAAAGAACACACAAATTTAATTAGCAATAAAAAGTTAAGTTTCAGTTAAGTTTTCTTGTTATGAAGATGCCATGAGCTTTTTTTTTTTAATGCAAGTTCTTTCTTCACTGATTCCAGCACAAGAGAAGACTCTCAGAAGGAGTTGATGATGCTTTCACATGCCATGTGCAACTCCTCAAACAATTCTCCCAACATATACTGCTATGAAAGCTTTTTAAAGGGCTGAATGTGGTCGCTTCCTCAACCATAGGCATAAAACCAGAAATAGCTTCATTTAATGTGGCGCGTTTAGAGTAAATCACAGTTAGAAAAATGTAGATTTAGATTTAAGGTAGATTTCTAAACATGAAAATGTGATTGGTCACAAGTTAACTGAAAATGCCATGGAAATGTGTTTTTCTTGTATTTCCTATTTATCTTGTTTGTCTAAATGGTCAGGAATTAATGGATCATAAATCCATGCAGTGATTGTGACCAGGCAAGCCAGACATCTCACCAAGCGTTTCTGTGGTGAATCAGACTGTAGCTTTCTCACCTTTCACCGGTGTCCCCTGAGTCATGGAGATGTTTCTGTCATTACTGAGAAGCTTGACTTGTTGATGCATTGTGTGCATCTCAACACTGGTGTTCAGTTTCTGGTCACACCTGCCTCTCAGACTAATTACTTAATTTCTAAACATTCTTCCAATATGAAGTGGTATGCGAGAGTTATTACTTCATTTATGATTAAAGTGCACAACATTTTTTTTCCACTGATGTTTGTTTTTGTGTGCATTGTTCAAGACATTTGCAGATGAGCATCAGTGCTTTCCCAACTAACTATGAAAGAACTGTGTCTGAGTTTGATAGAATTGTTGCTGTTGTGGTAAACTTGGATAAAACCGTTTAGATATAAAATAAAGGTATAAATAAAGCTCCTTTAGATGTGTACTGATGCTAATCCGTTAATCTTTGGAACAAGACATATCCATTGGTTGATATTGACGTCAGTCCATGAGCTAAACCAATCTGAAGCAAAGTTTTCCATTGGTTCACAGCTGTGGGGTGTTTGTTATACATTACACTTCCTAAATAAGAAGAGCAAGAGTTCAGTGTTTCAATACCAACATCTGTCACCAAACTAAGATACAGTGATGTCTCAAGATACGAAATTAATCCATTCGGGGATGGCCTTCATATGTTGAATTTTTAGTTTATTAAAAAATAAAATAAGAAAAACTAATATTGGTAAATACAGTTAAAAACACTGAAACTGCCATTGGAAATCTGTATCGGCCAATTTGATGGGTGCGATCTTGTAATTTGTCTCTTTGTGATGAACATGTTGGAAAACCTGTGTGCACATTCTTGACTTTGAGCTTTGTTTATGACAGAGGTGTCCAAAGTTGGTCCTGGACTTTTTAGTAGCATTTTTTATTCGAACCAATCGTTTAAATTGATGTGTGATGTGTCGTTGTCATTCATTGTTTTGATCAAGGCGTGTTCCTGCACGAAACTATGTAAGTAAGTAAATTCACTCTATATTCAAAAGTACTCTTAAGTGCGATCTGTCACTTGTTTGATATTGCAGATCTTGTTTTTTTTTTTATATGTTCACAAACCTCTTTTTTGTCTTGTTTGTAGGGGACAGTGGGAAAGTGACCACAGTTGTAGCCACTCCAGGGCAGGGTCCCGATCGTCCTCAGGAGGTCTCGTACACAGATATCAAGGTGATCGGAAATGGCTCATTTGGAGTAGTTTACCAGGCTCGGCTCATCGACAGCCAGGAGATGGTGGCCATAAAGAAGGTTCTTCAGGATAAGAGGTTCAAGGTAAGAAAAAACCCTTTTATCATTTAATACATAATTGAGTCTATGCGCCGCTCTAAAAGTGATAGAACAAAAAGGCTGTTAAGAACTCATGGAATCTCCCTTTCATCCTCAGCAGTCTGTTCATAAAATATGAAGTTCCAAGCAATGCCTTATGACCCAGAAGGCAGTTATGTAAAAGCTTTTCTGTCTTGCGGAGTCATAGTGAAGACCAAATTCTATTAGCATTTGACCTCCAAGTTGTTTTTGGTTCTTTGTTTAATAATTGACCATGACTAATAAGATTTTGGTATCATGCGCATACATTTTCTTTTAAGTTGCTGTGTGGTAACTCTTGCCCCTTCACCCTCACCATTTTTTTATGAAACATGATCATATAATTTTAACGGAACACCTTGACTCAAGCTGGGTTTTTTAGTTCTGTGTCAAGTAGGGTTGGGCGATCTCGACCAATTTGGCTTTGAGAGTGATCCACTCTGCGGGAGTGATCCACTCTGCGGGAGTGATCCACTCTGCGGGAGTGATCCACTCTGCGGGAGTGATCCACTCTGCGGGAGTGATCCACTCTGCGGAGTGATCCACTCTGCGGGAGTGATCCACTCTGCGGGAGTGATCCACTCTGCGGGAGTGATCCACTCTGCGGGAGTGATCCACTCTGCGGGAGTGATCCACTCTGCGGGAGTGATCAACTCTGCGGGAGTGATCTGTATCATTATAATGGCGTAGCGGTGTAATAGTAAAAAAGGAGTATATTCACCTATCTGACAATATGTTGACTTTAGACCGAATGAAAGAGGACAGCCACTAGAAACCGGTTGTTTACAAAGGATGCTTTACTTTGAGGTAGGGTTGTCTCGGTACCAAAATTTCAGTGTTCGGTGCCGATACCAGGGAAGTCCATGGTTCTCTGTACCAATTTTGGTACCAAAGTGAAACACAAAAACATGAATTGAACAAACTGCTTTAATTAATACAGCTGAATAATAATAAACATGATTGAATAACTCGCTCTTTATTTATGAACGTAAACCTTTTTATAAATTAAACAAAGTATGCCATTACCGAACAGAATTTTTTTATTACATACTGTAAGTATTATTATTATTAGAAGCACAGCATTGTAGTAAATATTTGTTATAACTTTTCAGTAAATAACAAATCTCAGTTTTTATAATAAATTAAGTGTATATGATATCACTGTTCCAAAGATGGAAAAACTAGTATTTCAAACACTTTACAAAAATAAGCATTTGTTCGATAACATGACTTAACAAAAAAGTGTTGTTATAGCAAATGAGCAATTATTTTTTCTTAAAATCAAAATGCATTAATACATCACATTTACATTTGCTTTACATTAATAGTTCATTAATTAATTCACTCACTGTAATTTGATGCAAGATAATTCTTGATGAAGTCATGTTGATGAATGGTATCTTATTGATATCAAACTGTGTTCATGCTTCATAGCCTAATGCGGCTTTTGTGAAGGACTAATATAAGGGCTGTAAACGTTAATTCTATTGCATTCTATAACACGCATATTTTGAGCACACAGAACATTTAAAGTCTTGAGTGTGTGAAAATATTATGCCATCGTGTTTTTTAACCCTAATAAATGCTATAGGAGCATATAATAGTTAAAGAAACATACTCGCGTTAGCCTTGCTAATGATAACGTTTAACTAAGCTAATTTTGATGTTTCTTCCCAATCCAACATTTAAATTAATATTGGGTTTAGCTTTTTGTAACAAAAGCTTTAAATATAATTTTAAATTGAAACTTGCTTGAACTCCTTCATCAATTCTGGGAGTCTGTCTTTGAGGTGTTTCGTTAAGTTGGAGATGTTTCCTCCTTTCGATATAAAACTTGGCTGGCATTGTTTGCAAATTGGTTTATGGCTGTCCAAGATGTTCCCTAGATCATCAGCCACAATGTTGCTCTTTGCTCGTTTCTTCTCAACGAAAGCGAGCAATAATCAGCTCCGCTGGTCACAATGTTTGTGTTTTTACGTAGAAAGCGCGACAAGAACCGGGTTGACCGGGTGCTCTGTATTTAAGAAATCCGGTACTGTAACATTTATTATTTTTGTACCGACTTAGGACCGAATCACAGAGACTTTTGACAGTCCTACTTCAGGTAAAGATTTATTTTACTGGCAAAGTTTGAGTCCATCATTTAGTGTTTAACGTGAGGTTGCATCACCTTAGCCAATGTCAGCGCTCACTCCCTGAAAATTTCTAACTACGAGTCAAAGCTTTGTAGAGGTGTGCAGCAAGCTTCACAACAGGTCAGCTCGGGGTTATGTGAAAGTTGTGTAAAAGGGTAATTTGTAAGCTTAGAATAAACAGCATCAATATCAAACATTGATGAGCAAAAGAAATTGAAACACATGACTGAAATACTATTTTGTTTGAAGTTGAGCTGGAGTTACAATAGATATCAACTTTAATGTTTTGTTTTAGCCATGGCTGTTAGTCTATTTCTGCAGTTTTTATTCTCTGCATCTCCATGATGTGAAGGAACTTTACTGGAGTTCAATAGAATGGTTGTTGTGGAAAACTCGCATAAAACAGTTTAGACATTGAGTTTTTTTTTTTTTTATCCTCGGACAGCTTTTGCTCTGTATGGAGATGAGCTCTATTTATGAATAATCTGATTGGTCAGTAGGTGAGGATTAATACCCATGACGTCAGTAACTTCCTTTTATAATCCTTTTAGGAGCATTACACAAAGACGATCGAATTTGATTAGGGAACGTCACCAAAACGTGCGAGAAATATCGGATAATAAACATGATTCATAATAGGACCCCTTTATATATTCATTTTAATGTAAGATTTCACATTTCTCTCTCTGCAGAACCGTGAGCTACAGATAATGAGGAAGCTGGACCATTGTAATATTGTTCGGCTACGCTACTTCTTCTACTCCAGTGGAGAAAAGGTGCCTTTTTTCGATACATGTTTTTTATGTTTAAACTTTTATTTAACCAGTTTTTTATTCCTCCACTTCATTTAGAAAGATGAGGTGTATCTAAACCTGGTGCTTGATTTTGTACCGGAAACCGTGTACAGAGTGGCCCGGCACTTCAATAAATCCAAAACCACCATCCCCATTATCTATGTCAAAGTAAGTATGTTTTATCATAATCACTGCTTTAGCGCTTCGTCATGAATGGATGCTCAATCTACAGTGAGGCTCTTTTTTTGCCCTCAGGTGTATATGTATCAGTTATTTCGCAGTCTGGCGTATATCCATTCCCAAGGTGTCTGCCATAGAGACATCAAGCCACAGAATCTGCTGGTGGACCCGGACACGGCTGTTCTCAAACTCTGCGACTTTGGCAGGTGTGTGTTTGTATAAAAAAGTATGAGTGAGTTTCTCTTTTTTTATTGAGAATGGGATCAAATAGCAACTTTACTTTGGCATTGAATAAATATATGGAATTAAAAAAAACTTTTTCCAATTAACAAAACGCTGTAACCCTCATGGCCAATGAAATGCACTGCACACCACGACCACTCATTATGTCAGAAAATCTTTGATCCTGGACCTGTTACTAGAACAATTACCTTTTTAGGCAGTTAGAAGAAAAACTAGCTGGCATTATGTCTGATTATGTGTGTTCAGACTTGGACTATCATGAGAATCTTAAGTGTTGGACTGATCAGACCGAGCCATAACAACGTTTCAAATCCAAATATGGACATCTGCTGGCAACCCTAATTCCACTCTTTTATCGTATCTAAAAAAGCTTCACAGTTTAACATTGTACATAACATACGGTTGTACTGGCAGTGTTTATTGATGATGAGTAAGATCTCTCTCCATTTGTTAAAAGTTGAAGCTTTTATTTGGTGACGAAAATGTCAAATAACCGTTTCCTGTGCAGTTTTGAAATGCAACTTTTTAACTTTTTTTTGTTTAAGTCTTGGTATTTTACATATGTGTGACGAGCCCTAGTAAAAACAGAATGAAAGGTTTTGATATAGAACAGAAAGTAAATTGCAAAAACCTAAATCTGGGCCTTTCGAAAATAAATTCGATAAGAATTACATTACAGAAAAAAGTTTTTTGCATCGAAAAAAAGTACAATAAAGGTACCTTTTTTATTTATTAGTTTTTTTACTTTTCTGTGAAATGAAGAGAAGCGTGACCAGATTTAAATTGAGAAGATACATTTAACAAGTTTTATTTTTACAGAAGTTGAATAGATGTGGGTGGATCTAATTGTTTTATATTTTGTAAACAAAGTGTTAATTGGATTATGTAAGTTCTTTGTTGTTTGCATTCTAACTCTCCCGTTGGTTTTCACAGTGCAAAGCAGTTAGTTCGTGGGGAGCCGAATGTGTCATACATCTGTTCGCGGTATTATCGTGCTCCTGAACTCATATTCGGAGCCACCGATTACACATCCAACATCGATATCTGGTCAGCCGGATGTGTATTAGCGGAGCTGCTTCTCGGACAGCCCATCTTCCCCGGAGACAGTGGAGTGGACCAGCTAGTGGAGATCATCAAGGTAGATGAAAGCTGCAGACTGGGTTTGATAGCATGTTTAAGCGTGTATCTTTAATTCTCTGGGTGCTCAACCTACAGGTTTTGGGGACCCCCACTAGAGAACAGATTCGGGAGATGAATCCCAACTACACAGAGTTTAAATTCCCCCAGATCAAAGCCCACCCTTGGACGAAGGTACTTTTTCTTTCATGACAGACTTGGTCCTTTAAAACCCGTCATAGAACATTTCCGCCAGTTTTTACATGATGTGGTGTTATTCTTCTGAGTATTTTATAAAGCCATATCTTAATGCAATCCTAATTTCCAAGGATATGTATGTAAGATTTCTGTAATAACTACATAAATACTCAAAAAGTGCAGTACATTTTTTTCTTACATATTTTTGTAAATTTGAGGAATGTTAACTGCAAATTTGTTAGTGTAAAAAGAACTTGTATATAAAACGTTTGGACACAGTTTATATGAACGTTTTATGTAGACTCAATTTCAATACTCAAGTCAAATGGCGATTGTTCACTTTTTAACTAGCAAGCCTGCAGTGATTTTGCTGAGGGGCTTGATGACTCCCAATGTCTTAAACTCTGTGTTAAAAAAAGTAGATCAAATTGCACATTTCGACACTCCAGACAATGAAGAGGTTTGAAGTTACTTAGTTTTTTTTGGCATAAAAGCAAAATAGCAATATTGTAATTAAATGAAGCGTAATTCACTCTACTTCATTCTATGTCTTTTTGTTTATTTTCCAACATCAAAGTTTATTGTACGTTCATCTTCACTAGATACAGAATCAGAATAGTAATAAACGTAGCAGCTATAATGGTGAGAATAGGGAAAATAGAATAAGTGAACGGCACATGTAACACATTGTGACATCATCACAACTCGTCGTTTCGTGAGGTCAAACAGCACAAAACTCGACTACATTGAGTCACAGGACGATGAATCAAAAGATTGCAGACTTAAGTGTCGCTGCATTGCTGCTCTCTGTATGCTTTACCTGAAAGCGAAAAATCTCTGATCTGTTATGTTAAAAGTTTAATTGGTCTACTTTTTTTCCTTTCGTTTCTCTTCATTTTTAAAGAGAAACACCTGGTTTTAAAGGAAATGGCTATGGGCAAGGCCACTTTCTGGACATGTGCTGCTTTGCGATCTCTCCAAGTTGATTTATTACGTTTTTCTATTTTTAATATCTTCAGCTCTTCTCCTGATATGGTGATTGCACTTTGAGCATAGTTTAGCATTGATTGTTGAATCAGATTAGACCAGTACGATTTTTACTTTTCTTTGTGCAGAGATGCCGAATACAAACTAAACTTTCAGTCACTTCGTGTTTAATGGAGTTCAAATAATTATTTACACATTCAAATGTTTTATTTGTTAATCTCAGCCTAGGTTAAGTACGTGGAATCTGCCCCATTTTCAAAAGCATTTAAATGGCTTGGTCAGACGACTCAGTCTCAAATTATTGGCATTCTTAAATCACAGATTCGATAGTCTGTAAATTTATAAAACGTAAAATACACCGACAAGTAAAACAGTACTCACCAATTTTTTTTTTCTCAAAGTGCATGTCTTTTTTTAAGCATAAGTTTCTTGTTTTCCATCATCAGCTGCTATCTCAACTCGTCTCATCAGAATACAAACTCTATTTATCTTTTATACCTCGTATTACACAGTCTTTTGAAAAGTCCAACAAAAATTCCCCCAAGGGGTTGTTTTTCTGAGTTATAGTAAACTATATGTCCAGTGCATGGGTAGCCCCTGGTCCCTCTCACTTGAAGTTCGACAGACTTGGGTGTAAAGGAAAGGTAAGTTGTTGTTTAGGACGATCATTTCTTGTGACAAATTTACAAAAAAGACTCAAATGGAGGTCTGTGTACATCTGAAATGGTGTGGTGTCGGATGTCTATCTTTGTTGCAGCGAGTAAGCAGCTTCATTGGGGTGTTAAGGCCTTTGCTTATGCCTTCTCCCGAATATCCCACCATGCTGTTCTTCATACTTTAAAAACCTCACCTTTTGTGTGTTCGGGTTTAAATCATTGTGGCTAGGTTTTGCACCAAAGTCAATATATTTGGAAGCATCATGTTTCTCTGACTTTGTTGTTTCACAAAGTGCTCCTCGCAATGTTCTGTCTGAACAACGCAGGCAGTTTTGTCACGTCTTGTTTTTCTGCAACCATGATGCAGTAGGAAATGTCCTTGACTATTGGACCCAGCAACGTTTGCCTAGAAAACCCCAATGATTAATTTCCTGCTGGTTTTAAAACACTGTTACAGTTCACAGTGATTAGCTTTTTTTGTGCTATGCTCAAAGTGCCATCACCAGATAACAAAATGGGTCTAGAAAATGTAGTTTAATCATGGTTCACAAACGGTCTCGTCATCTGAACCAAGTGTGTCCGTTTGTGTCAGGTGTTTAAGCCGAGGACTCCTCCTGAAGCCATCTCGTTGTGCTCTCGGCTGTTGGAATATACTCCCGTTACGCGGCTCTCTCCTCTGGAGGCTTGTGCCCATGCCTTCTTTGATGAGCTGCGCCAGCCCAATGCCCGTCTGCCCAATGGCCGAGAACTTCCCCAACTCTTCAACTTCAGCCCTGTGGGTGAGTGAGTGAGACAGAAGGGCTGAATTTCAGGTTTCACTTTCACGACTCTAATTACGAGTGTCTGAAATCTCACTTCAAGGTTTTTACATAAGGCAGCAGTAATCTGAATCAAGTTGTTCTTAGTTAATGAAAATAAATCCTCTAAATGTATACTATGTTGCAGCTTCTGGATGGATGTTACTTTAATTGTTTTTTGGGGGTAATAAAGTGCAGTTGTCTTGTTTTATTGGTGTATTTTAAAGTAAGACAGCTAATATTGTAAGAACGCCAATATGTAGTCACTTTCGGAGGATACTTGAATCCATGTCATAAGACTAGCAGAATGTAAGTGAAAACACCATAATAAACATTACTTAATAGTAGAATTAAGTGGAGAGTGCACTAAAAGATTGGGAGTTACTGAAAACACTCTTCCTTCCTTCTTTCCTATCCTCGTGCGGATTTTAGTATTCTTGAATTCTACCCAATATTTTCAATTTTAAGGAGCTCCTCTGGATATATGTATGAGTTTGTATCCATTTCGATGTGTGTTAATGTTTTGTTTGCTTAGTAGTTTTTGCATATTATATATAGTTCTTGTCAAGTATCTTTCAAGTCATTATTTACACCAGCATTTTTAAACATTTTATATTCATTATTCTATGGTTACGTTAAGTTAGTCAAGTCTGCCCCGAGTTCTAAGCTTTTTATTTGCTTCGCACTTGGTCTCCAAGTCTTAACAGTCTTCATCTTTTATACCCCCGAATGACGTGACATTTAATGAAGTCCAGTGAAAAATCTCCCATAATTCCCCTCTGAGGGGTTGTTTTTCTAAATTAAAGTTAACTGTCCACGTTTATGCCCAGTGCATGGGTAGCTCTAGTTATTAAAAAAATACAGCAGCATAAACAAAAAGTTTTTTTTCCCCCTTTCAGAACCATGTAGCGCAATCCCTGTATGAAAACTAATTTAAGCTAAAAAATGGGGAGCTGGTGACCTCTGGATGACTTGCAAATATTCTTTATCATCTCAGAAACTAAAATAACTTCAGCAATAATTAAGGTACAGAGCCCCTAAAGAGCCATGACAGTAGGGAAAAATCAGGGTGGAGCAAACCCCCCCCCCCCCCCCCCGGAAAAAAAAATATTTCAGGTTAAAAACAAATCAATAAATGGTGGGTGAAAAAAAATATGTATCAACTTATTTGCGTTCTCTCGCTAAAGTTTACCAAACATTGACCTTCAGTTGAACGCTTTTATGTTAATGCAGCAAGTGTTGCTTGTGTTGAATTCATTTACCTTTATTTTGAACTGGAACCTCTTTATAAAGATATAAGTTCAGTACTTGCGATATCTTTGCAAGAGAACACAAAAAAATGCTAAATATTTTTTCACCCACCCTTATTTATTTATTTTCACCTAGAAATATTTTTTCACACACCCTTATTTATTTATTTTCACTCTAAAATATTCTTTCGCCCACCCTTGTTTATTTATTTTCGCCCTGAAATAATTTTTTGCCCACCGTTATTTATTTATTTTCACTCCTCACTCCACATTAGAGCGCTATGATTACTCTTGATATTAGGTGAAAGATATGATGGAAGCTCTTCTGATCCTCTCACCCGACATGCCGAGATTAGTTTCAATCTAAAATGTTGTAAATTCAGATTTTATAATAATTTTCCCCAGCTGAACTCTTTCACAAAAAAATTGACATCCAACACAACCCTGTTGAGGTCTTGCATGGTTGCTGCTTCTCTTGGAAGCGCATTATTGACATTAATGCATCCTTGAAAATGACTTTTCTTTTTAGATTGGTTTCTAACCTGTTTCTTTCTTTCCCATCACAGAGCTGTCTATCCAACCACAGTTGAACTCCATTCTCATTCCTCCCCATGCTCGCTCGCAGACAGCACCTGCCTCACACGGTACGAAGCACAAATACAGAGCCAGTTTCTGTCTGGATCTGTGACTGCATGTTTTTATAAAACTGACTTTTAAAGGCCGTCTGGCATTTCTTTCTTTAATTCAAAGCACATTTTGTCATGTTTATTTCTGAAACTTGCTATTATAACAATTTCAAACCATTTTTGAAGCCATGTGTTTGTGCATTTGACACAAGGAGAGTCTGATTATATTTTGTAAATGTTTCAGATTAAAATGTTCTATTCCATGAGCAGTGAGCTTATTTGTTTAAATTTTAAATGCAGGAAACTCTTTTATTTTTAGTGGCCTGACATAAAAACTAACTGGCGCCTGTTAGATCTGTTTCTTCCTCCTCCTCCTCCTCCTCCCTCCTCCTCTGCTAAAGCTAATTTCAAGCCTCTGACTCAAACTCCATAGCACCACCACTTGTTCAAAGTAATGTTTTTGGTAATAACTACTGAACGGTGTGTCATAGATCATGCATAAGCCTTACGATTTTGTTTCTAACACACTCTATGATGTCATTATCGGCGCAAAGTTTTCTTCTCTTGCAATTTTGCCATTTTAATTTTAGACCTTTGCTAAATTTGTGCCATGTCAACGTCCGACACAGCTGACCGAAAGTTGATGCAGATATCTGAGAACTCGCCGTGCATGTCATACTGCTATATTTCTGCCACCCTTTAAGATGTTCACACCAGGTTTGGTTCATGAAATCCTAACCTTGAACAGAGGTTGCTTGCAGAGTTTCAGCACAGGATCAGTTAATGCAGGGGTATGGCTGAAGCAGTCGAATATTTAAAAATGAAATTGCGTAACCAAGTAATCAGATAACTGTGTGAAAACAATCAATTATAGAACGTGTTGATGCTTTGATTATTATTACCTCAAAGATGCTTTAAATATGTGTTATTTGTAGGTTACCAATAACGTGAGATAAAGATTAGAGTCAAAGCGTCCTAAAAAATAAGTTTATCAGTGGAATGTGCTGTTCTGGAGTTAGAGGAGAATGTATGAAAAAAAATTAAAGCTCTCTTTATCTTTAACTAACGCTTCTGAACAGCAGTTTTCACTTTATACATGTAGTTTTTGTCCCATTTAGACCGTGGTCTTTTGCCAACACTCGCATACTTGTTGTTATTAAAATATTAAATTAGTGGAACAAAACAGCTGAAAGTTTTTTCCAGTCAGTCTGCAGCCTGCTTTCACTACGTCGACAAAAGTAGTGCAGAAGTGTAATGTTGTGGTGTGGTGGGGAATTTTATATCATTATCTTTGGCCAACATTAACATATTAAAGATATTATGGATATTTGCTCTGCAGACGGAGCATTTAACGTCACATCGACTTGGCGAAACCCTTCTTATAGTAAGCACCTCGCTGTAAAACGAAAGCTAACAGTCTTTCTTTACAACTAACTATTTTAATGTAACGTTAAGGTATTAACACAAAGGAAAACAGGTGAATGCCAATGTGAAGTTTTCCTTTTAATTGGAATAAATAGAAGAAAAGGAGACCAACTGCTTTACACTCGATGATGTGAATTTTCTGAATGAAAATGTCCGCTGTCCTCATCTCTCTTCACAGTCGAATGTTGCTCAGGTCCAGTCTAGTGGGGCTTCACAAATGGAGGTTGGTGTAAGAAATAGCCGTACAGCTTAAATAAAAATGTGGTCGATAGAAGAGCCCCAGTAGAGCGAATTCGTGAACGATTACTGCGCTGTGATCTAGAGCTCGCATTGAGAGAACCACCAAGAACGGCTGTTTGCAACTAACGATGCACAAGGGTCCATAGAGTGAATAAACCAACATTGGTCAACACCTCCCGGCCAATCAGAATCCAGTTTTCAGACAGACTACGGGATAAAAGAAATTAATAGAGGCTTCGAGTCATTCGAGTGACTCGAGGAATTGGTTCAGCCCTAATGCGGAGGTCCCCACGTTTACCATAACTCCAACATATTCAACCTTCCACCTATCTTGAGGAGCTCACAATGAGCGAGGAGTGAGAAATATGTCGCTCTTGTAGCAATCTCATGGTAACACTTGACTTTCAAAACGAACACTTAAAAAAAGTACAACTTCGCAACAATCTCTTCGATGTAACATTAACATGAATGAAAACAGGCGAATACCAATTCGAAGCGCGTTGTTGCCTTTTAATGTGATAATACATAAGAAAAGGGTGACTGTAACGCTCACTCCATGCTCTCTAGCTTCTGAATGACGCAGCCACCTTCTTCTCTCTTCAGGATCGAATGTTTCTCAGTTCCAGTTCAGCGGAGCTCCACAAACGATGGTTGGTGTAAAAAAAAAAAAAAAAAAAACATAAACTTAAATAATTCGGTCACTAAAAGAGTCCAAGTTGAGCAAATCCGTGAACAATTACTGAACGGTGCTCTAGCGCACTCGCATCGAGTGATCGGCTAATGTTTGTTACTAAGGTTACTGATGTTGCGCAAAGATACATACTGAACAAACCTGCGGTTAACACCTGCCAGCCAATCAGAATCCAGTATTCAGACAAACCATAGCGTAACATTAATTAAGAGACTTGAAGGTGAAGGGTTGAACTCAATCATTTTTTGTAATCGAGTTATTTGGGTAACTCGAGGAATCATTTCAGCCCTAGTCATGATGGCTTGGCCCCAGTATAACTGCTTGCAGCTTGATTTTCTCTTGCTGCTGCTTACAATATTGTGTTGAATGCAAACGAGTCTAACAGCATGCATTTGTTCCAACAGAGAGCAGTGGTTCCGATGGTCCAGCCCAGTCCAGCTCTGCTCCGGGACCCCTGAGCAACAGCACCTAAATGTCCCCTCGGCGTAACTGCGACATCTTCATCCCTCTTTCCTCATCCCTTCTTTTTCATTCCTCTCTCCTTCCCAACAGCAGCTCCAACAGTCTCACACACGCGCACACTCAAGCACGCACACTCGTCACCTTGTGTTAGCTATTTTACGTTTCCCATGATGACAAAAGAGAGCGACTAGTTGGAAGGTTTTGACTGTGGAAGGCCCAATTTGGGTGCACCTGCCCTCTAGTGGCTGCTGGAGCACACTTCAACCCGTCAGATGTTTTAAAAGCTATTAAGCTCCTTTAAATTTAGTTTGATCTTAACATGATTTTGTTTTAGCCAAGTTCTTAAAAAGCAAGGTCTGCGATGTGTTTTATGACGCCGTCTGTCGGATTTTGAAAATGAGTGTCTTAATGTGTGTGTATATCAGTTTTAAACGAACACTGCACAATCTTTTTGTATTTTAGACTGTTTTAAGGAGAACGCTCGGAGAGGAGGTTGATTTTTATTTGTTGTCCGTATAAAAGATGTCCTCATGTTGTTATGCATGCATAAACACACACACACGAACACACCGTATAACGCAACAAAAAATAAGGTCAATGCCATTGATAGCAGTGTCTGTCTGTCTGATCGTGCATTATGGAGTCGACAACAGTTTGCTAGTCCCCCACACGCTCACCATGAACTCGGCGCTAAACTTCAGATAGGAGCTGTTCATCTTTCCCTTCCTCCATCCTTCCTCTCTCAGTGTAAATGCCATGTACCTTTTACTTTATTTTTGTTATTGTTATTCTGTCTGTAATTAGATTTTTCTCCTAGTGGAGCAGTGCTGGTATGAGCAGAAATCGGGCTCTCTTGGTCTCTCTCTCTCTCTCTCTTCCTCCCTGATGTCTCTCTATCATTCAGCTGTACATAACATTTCATCCAGCCTCTCCATGTGTGTAAGGAGGAAGTCAAAACTGAACAAATTGTTTTACCTTGAAACCTCTCTCTCTCTCTCTCTCTCTCTCTCTCTCTCTCTCAGCCTGCCTGCCTGCCCTCCTCCTCCTCATCAGTGTTAATTCTGATGTTTTTATTTATTGTATTGCTGTCCGCTTCTGTTTTTAACGGTCTGATGGGGGAGGGGTTTTGGCTGTAAGGTTTAGATCGCAAGCTCTTGTTTTGGAAGGGTAGGCTCACGCGAGCACACACAGGCTGCTGGGAGCTTCTCTCGAAGATCAACGGTTTCAAGGAGAGAGAGAGAGAGAGAGAGAGAGGGAGAGTTAAACTATGTTTTGTTTGTTGGTATAAATAAAAAAAAACCTCATTAATAAAGTTACAAAAAATTTGTTGTTTTAATTATTTTTCAGAGTTTGGCGTCGAGGAAACAAAGTGATCCAAATGCTTATCGGGATTAAAGTCTTGGGTTGGGTCATATGGAAAAAGTTACAACAATGTCAAAATGAAAGTTTTTCTGCTGTTTTTAATCGCTTTTTATTGTCAAGATAAGACAAAACTTTATAGATCTACTAAAGGAAATGTTATAATAGAATTAACAGACTCAAAATCAACAGAGACTGGTTATTATTGTGTGTGAACACAAGGATTTACAGTGATGGAATATAAACTTACGTGATTACAGAAGCGAATCTTATAAATAAAATATAGGAACTAATATTCCTCATCCAATTAATTATGCTCAAACATTTGTGAATAATACATTTTACAGAATAGTACATTTCCTGGGGGATTAGAGATGAAAAGCATGTTCCTCTCTTCTGGTCAAGCAGTTATACACGTGACTTTCCTATTTTCTCGGCTCACCTCTTATAGCTCCCTCTAGTGGGTTGGAATTTACCGTATGGCTGACTCCACGGTCTTATCTGTACTCGAAAACACAATCCTTATGTCCAAAAGACTTACAAAAATACATGCTACAGCTTAAACAAGTCACAAAATCTATTCACGAACACAATTAACTAAAAGAAAGTACTTATCATAACTAAATGACCGCATATTGATTAAGTTAGCCCAACAGGGTTAAATAAATTGGTAAATATAAATCATTTTCATATGTCATTTTTATTTAGTTACAGATTAAAAAAAGTACAATACAAAATCCATTAAAATGAGAACACAAAAGATCCCAATCAATATAAGTATACATTAAAATATAAATTCATATATGGCTGAAATTGAAATATTGCCTCCCAATATCTTGTGGTAAGCTGTTCCACTCTTTACACACTCTAAATATTACAGTTTTTTTAAGTAATTGCATGTAGCTTGTGGAATGTCTACGTAATCACCCTCCAAATATGTAGGGTGATAACTGTTTACACATTTCTCTTTAATATTTCAACTAATTCACTAAAAGTTGGGTAGACTAGCAGATATTATTTTACCGATAAACAATAATGAATACCTAATTGTATTTTTTTTTACTGGGAACCTCCTATGGATGTATATTCTCCATCCAATTCAAGCCAGTGAGATGTACCAATTACTATTTTAATCTTCACATTTAGAATGGTGCTAATAACATCAGTTTATGAGGTTTTATAGACTTAAAATCTTTTATTGAAACAGTTTTTATTAGTATTTTCTAAATATCATTGTCTAATTATTGACTTGATCAAAATGCCCTTAAACTTGGATGGCTATAAAACAATGTTCACAATTAACATTTAATGGCATTCTTTGTTTAACTGTAATAGAGTGTAATATTTATGGCACTGCTGTTGAATATTTATGTTTTTGAATATTTCTATTTTTCTTTATTTCGAGTGTTTGTAAGTAAATTCTGGGAGGTTGTAGTCCCAAATGGCATTGAACAATAGCTTCTCGTCACCTGATGCCTACGTTGCTGGGAAATGTAGTTCTTGGAAATGAAGAAAAAAAATAATCTCAACACAATTACTGTACGTAAATTACGTAAAGGTAAGCCCTGGCTGGTATTAATAACGACTTTAACAGCAGACATCTCTCACCAAGCGTTCCGGGTCGTGATTCTGCTGTACATCAGGGAAGCATTAATGTTTCTTTGTCAATATATTGCTGTGCTTATCCTTGTCTGATATTGATAATTGTTATAAAACACAGTGTTGAATTTAGTTGGGAACGTCCATTTGCAAAAACATTAAGTAAAAAGGTTTTAGTGCAATTTCCATGCAACAGAGGTTGTTTAATTTTGTGGGAACAGTTTTTCGTTTCAGTTACTTTTCAGTTTAGGGAGAGATTTCGTTTGTCGCTGTGTATGGAGAGCCATGGCTCAACCCTAAAGATACCTTAAAATGTTGAATGCTCTCTGCATGATCCTGTGAACAACATTTTGACTATAAATAAATAAATAAAGCTTGTTTATGGAAACTGGAATACTTTAGGAATCTGGAAACAGTTGAATAAAAATGTGAATCCATCCTACCTTATCAAATAAACAATTTGGGATGTGGAACCACAATTATTGACGCGGGGAATATACACTCTTTGATCCATTTAGCTCTAAGAGCTTAAATAATAAAATAACTCTGTGGCTTTAAGACCTCAATTATCATAGTTTTTAATTAATATAGATTTACGGAGATAGTGAGTTTTGTTTTTTCATAAAACTTTAAATATAGTGCAGTTTAAAGAGTGAGCGACTTGCAAATACCCGGATGAAGACTCTTGTGGGCCACTGTTGCCTCAACGGGAATTCTATTGGTGGACTTGAAAAGTGCTATTGGCCAATGGTAGCTTGTTTTGCTGCGACGTTCAAATACTGTATCGTTTTCTGACTAAATACGAAGCCGAAGGCCGTGTCGGGTAAGTGTTTATATTAGTATACAACCTAGCTCATTCTCTTACAGTCGAGCTCAAATACGAGTTTCAGGACGAGTTAACTCTTGGGTTCTCGGAGCCTCGACTGGGGGAGACATTCGCCTTTTTGTTAACGGGCGGATTCCAACGAACTACCACCGAAGAAGCGCGTGCTGTCCTTCTTCGGCGCTCCTCGCTTGCCCGCGCTCTGTGTTCAATGTTTTAGCGCGACTGAGCACCCTCAGCGGCCAGTACTCCGTACACCTAAGTCATTTCACCAGTTACTGTACTTTGGGGTTTTTATTTGCATCTTAACTGTCGTACGACGAAGGAAATCAGTTGCTAGCAGGCCAGCAATCCCCGCTTGATAAGCTTGTAGCTAACCGATGTTAGCATGGTTATCGTTAGCCTCTTCTCAGCTGTGCAGCTTGATCGCACAACGCCACACAAAGCTAATTTCGAGTTCCCCTTACTTCAAAAAACATTTAGTGGATGAAAACATACGGTTAGCCGCTTTAGAATGCTCAGTACCTAACTATTTACTGTGTTATCCGTTGTTTTTCATGACCAAAGATTTGAAACCGTTAACTTTGTCTATTCAGAGTTGTCAGATAATAATACATGTTAAAGAGGTCCTGACTCAATAATATTCAATGTTCTGTTTACAATGCTGTATTTTATTTAATGCCCAATACATATAAAAGCATGCAAGATAGTCTTTCACTACAATGAAAAGTAAGCAATTTATGCTCAGGTGTTATAAACCCATTGTAAATGGAAAAACGTATCTCTTCCATTGATGGACAAGTAATATCTGCAATAAAAGAAATAACAATGTATTTGTATATAAAGGTTTTCCAATTAAATACTTTGATTTATGTTATTTATCCAGGTTTAATTTGAACTATTCAGACCTTTACACTCTGCAAAATCTGGCTTTATTTGTACATGTTTAATTCATTTTTAAAGATTCTGTTGTTTAACAAAAAGTTGTGTCAGATCAGGAACCACCTCAAATTTCAGACGGAGCTTTTTAAATAGTGTTGAGGAGCTATTTGTAATTGTTTAGACATTTTTTGTCTCTGTGACCTCAAATGCCAATATTGGCTCCCATTTTGAACTCATTTAAACCCCTAAATGTTTTCTATATTTAAAAATGATAAAAAAGGGCTCCTACTGGAGTGAGACTAAATGAACTATAATTTAGTTGTTATTAAATAATACTATGCAGTGCTTGTTTGGTGTGTTCCTTGCAGCCATGGAGTCCTCTTCAGTCTACATGTGCTTTCCCTGCTACCGCGAGTTCCCCACGCTCGAGGAGGTGCTTGCTCATCAGGTGACATGCACTGCAGAGAATCCACTGATGCAAGCCAATGAGACGCCTGTCCAGGCTGCCACCACTGTACCACAGGTATACTCACAAACACACCTCCATAAAACACTCGAGAGCTGATCATAATCATAGTCAATCTTAACCTTAGGTCCATTTTCATTACATCTGGTTCTTAAAAAAAGCCAATTAAAGTTCTCACAGTGCGAAATGTATTTGTCTTGGGCCAAATTGTACAAGACAAGCCAGAAAGAGAGCTGATGACCCCCACCCTCTATTCCCCAACTGAGGTCAAATAACCCCCTCAATCAAAGAAATTTCAAATACACATGTAACACAACACATATAAAAACTATTTTAAATATATACTCCTTAATTGTTGATCATTATTCAAACAAAATATTTTTTTATGATATGCACATATACTTTATTACACAATGATCGAGACATAGAAGATGGGGAGAGGATATAGGTGGAGAGAAACAAGAGAGAAAGGGTGGAGCTATAGAGGATGAAGAGGAGGGAGAGAGAGAAGAGAAGAGAAATATAGAGGAGAGGGAGTAGAGAGAAACGAGGGAGGGAGAAAGTGAGAGAGAGGGTGAAGCTGTAGAGGAGAGCGAGATGGAAGAGATAGGGGAGAGACACAAAGAAAGAAGGGGAGCTATGTTGGAGATGGAGAGAGAAAAGAGAGAGAGCTATAGAGGAGAAGGAGAAGAGAAAGACAGAAGATAGCCACAGATTGTTTTTATTAACATTTTCAAGTCGTGATTTGATTGGTTGAACATATCTGGATTTCCAGGAGAAGCGAGTGTCACGTTAAGTTCAAAGTAACTATTGTGTGTATTAAAAATGAGTCGTTATGAAGAACAGCTAAACATTGGATTCTCAATTCCAAATCTCTGAATCAGTTTTTGTAGCGACTTCTACAACAGTAAAGAGCTAGTTTAGTGGCTAAAGCTAACAGAGTGTCATTCAATTCCCAGCAGGAGTAGAAAACTTGAAACTCACCAGACTCTCCTCAGAGCAGAATATCTTTGATTGTTGTGCTTGTAAAACCAGAGAACCAGCAGCAGGTGTCCGTACATTGTGACTTTGTGTACAAGTTTCTGTATTTTTTCTCCTGACTTCTCTCCTGAAATGGATCACTAGTCTAGAGCAAGCTGATTGTTTGAAAGACCATATTTAAAACGTCTAAATTCCTTGCAGTGTTGCCAGATTGGGTAGTTTTCCTTTTGGTAGTGTTGTGCTGGGAAAATAAATGTCTATAAAATTGGAATGCTTTTAAAATGTTTATATTTGTTAATATGTTAAAATATATTTGTTAAAATATTTTCATTCAAATACAAATTGTAAGGAAGATGCATAGATTGAAATTTATGAGTAATAAACATTAATAAATACTATATTTCCATGTATAACATTCATTCATTCATCTTCATGTCGGCTTTATTCCCTTTCGGGGTCGCCACAGCGGAATGAACCGCCAACTCACTGGCATATGTTTTACGCAGCGGATGCCCCTTCCCTGCCGCAACCCATCGCTGGGAAACATTCACACACACATTCACACTTTAACACTATGGACAATTGTTCTTATTCAATTCACTTATTCCGCATGTCTTTGGACTTGTGGGGAAACCGGAGCACCCGGAGAAAACCCACGCGATCACGGGGAGAACATGCAAACTCCACACAGAAATGCCACCTGCCCCAGCCTAGAACCAGCGACCTTCTTGCTGTGAGACGACCGTGCTACCCACTGCGCCACCGTGACGCCCTATGTATAACATATATATTCAAAATATAGTAAAATAGTAAAAGTAGACACATTTTGTGTAAATATATTTATTAAATATATAGATGTGTACAGTATATGTTAAAATGTATTTGTCCGATACATTAAACATTTTTTACAAAATATATTACTCATTTATATTATTATTTACAGCAATGTTTAACATAGATGTGGATATACTTCTCTTCTTAATAATATTTAGTTTAATATAGAAATACTTATTGAGTCACATGTCTTCTTTCAGTCCAAAATTATTTGAGAGCAAAAAAAATAATGTGCAGCTTTAAACAGGAAAAAAACTACTGAACAGAGTGGAATGTGCTTGCTGGTTTTACAAACTTGAATCCTCATGTTCTGTTCCTCTCATGTCACCAGGTGGCGATGCAGGTTGTATCAGCTAATCCTGGTCTGTCTCCAGAATTTGCAGAGCAGAGGAAAGTTCAGTCGGATGTTCCTCGAGTGCTGTACCAATGCGCTGACTGTGAGCTTCTCTTTGATGCTCTGTCTCTGTGGCAGCAGCACCGCAAGGTCGGCTGTTCTCTCGAGGTGGCACCCCAACCAACAACACCTCAACCAGAACCCGAAACCTCTCCACTGAATGCCCAAGCACAGCAAGAGGTCCAGGAGGCCAATCAAACACCCCCTGCTCAGCAACAAGAAGCTCTACCCCTGGCGCAAATTAAGATTGAGAGCACATATCAGGAGCCTCTAGAGGTCATTCAAACAGAAGAGCTTGAGCCCGAGCCTGAGTCTGAGCCATTCCCAGGAAGTACCAGAAACCAATCCTGTGGAAGCTTCTGCTGACGAGGGCACTCCTACCAGACGCAAGGGGCAGAAGAAGGTCCAAGGCCGCCCTCCAGTTTTGCTCTGCGTGGAGTGCGGCCAGAGCTTTAGTCTGGTTCCAGAGCCTTGTATCGCACCGGCGCACTCAACACGACTTGAAGGACGCCATCCACCGCTTGCACCGTGTGTGGAGGAGGGCTTTCTCAACACCACTCTCTTCCTTTACCCACCGCAGGCAGCACCGCCCAGAGATGGACGAGGATCCCAAGGGGAACTTACCAGTCATTGCTCAGGTCACCAACCTTCTGGAGGCTCCAGGAGAGGGGCTTTTGCTTTTAGCCACAGCAGGAGAAGGTCAGAGCCTGATGGAGGTCAGGACGGGTGGTGGAGACCCCAGTCCCCCCAAGTGGAAGTCGAGCTGGATAGCGATGGGAACCGAGGACATTGCTCCGAGCAGCACACTGTTCTTCAGGGTGCTGAGATCATGGTGGACAAGACTGTGGAGATGCACAGCCAGGAGGAAAGTATGGAGGTGGTTGTGGAGAAGATCGAAGAAATTTAGTCGTGGAGAGAGCACAGCGGATGAGGAGATGCAGGTGGAGGAGGTGGGTAAAAATGCCTCAGCTGCACAGCCCTCAGCGTTCCTCTGCCATCAGTGCGGGTCTGTATTCAGCAGCGATCAGCTACTTGGGAACCACCGAAGAGCTGAGCCGGCCTGTATGCACCGTTACACACATGTGCAGAGTGCGGGGCAGAGTTTATGAGCACCACACAGTTCCTGTATCATCGGCGCGAGCACAAGAACACTGCTGTGAGTCCAGCGCACCGGGCTGAAGTCAGGACGAAGCTGATCACGGCTGGAGCTCCAGGTATTGTGAAACCCGCCTTTTGAGACAGATAGGTCAGACTGAGTTCATGGCACAGGCCCACAGAGACCTGGTTAAGTAGGTTAGCTTCTTTTTTTGATGTGGATCGGAGAGCTGTATAAAAGGCTCCAACATAGCAAGATCTGGGAAAAAGATTTTAAAGGAGAGTTTGCCAAAATGTACATATTTGTCATCTAGGTAACATAAAGGCGAATTTAACAAATAGAAATTTGCCAATTAATTGATATTGATTCAATATTTAAAGAGAATATTGGAGAAAACTCATAATTTGAGACCAGGAGAATTTAACCAGATTCTTGAATTTCGCTCTATTTTTGAGTCGTAGGTGATAGTGTGGTTCAATGTTTTCATCTAACCTACCCCGTCTTTTCAACAATTTGTTTGTTTATAGTGCCCAGACACTATAAGGGTTTTGGACACATTCAAACAGCCAATTATTCGAATGCTAGATTAAACAGATATGTTTTTAATCTAGTTTTGAACCCTGAGAGCATAGCTGAGCTCCGAACACCATCCGTGAGTTTGTTCCAGAGCTTCTGGGTTCTATATGAGAACGCTCTTCCTCCTCTGGTGGATTTCTAATCTTCTGAATTATCAGTAGACCTGCTTCTTGGGATCGAAGCGAGGAATAAATTGTGATAGGAGATGGCTCAAGTAGACCGGAGCCAAGCCATTCAGCACCTTAAAGGCAAGGAGCAGTATCTTATAGTCAATGCGATATTTTACAGGAAGCCAATGAAGAGAGCACAGAATCGGAGTAATGCAAATGTTTTGACGGCTATTAGGTAGGTTTTTGAAACATGGTCTGAGGAGTTAAAATCAGTACTATTTAGTCAGATTCGAACAAGGGCCCTAGAGATGTTATCTGACAAGTTAGAGCCTAATTTACTTGGATAAAGGCCGTCAGGATGGAAGAGCCTGCCAGCAGAAATTCCAGTTTCTGATAAATGGTAACTGCTCTTCTCTGCCGAAAGTGGTGAGCCACTCTCTCTAAGTGCAAAAAGTGTACTCAACAGATCTAGTGGTCTGATTCAGTAGATCCAGATTTTCACAGCAGGAGGAGAGAACTTTCCTATAATGGTGAACTCCAAGAAGTTTTTGTTACAATAAGGAATTATACTTTGTGTTTCCATTCAATTCTGTGTCCACTCGCACACCATCTAGTGTTGAGGGAACTACAAAAACTTAAGGCAGGAAACATGCAAAACAGCAGGGGCTGTTTGTGACGTCAGCCATAGGTTTCTGGCAAATGAAGATGTCTGATTGGCTGAATGTTTAAATTTTTATATGTCTTAACCTAATGGAGCCAGGAAAAAAACATGTTTTTTTCAAGTTGGTCAGATTTAACATTAGAGTAAATGAGAACCTGCTCCCTTTTGGAGTCAAGAGGGAAAAGCAGGAGGCTTTCCTTTAAGAGAGAAAGCAGGAGGTTGCCTCTTGATATGTAAAGGCCTCAAAACCTGTTTTTCATGTGTTTGTTTAAACAGCAATTACAGCAGCAGAGGGCGGTCTTGAAGCCCCAGCCAAGTTGAGCCGTGAATGGTCCCGCACTGCTCTCCCTCACCAGTGCCCTCACTGTGGGCAAGGCTTCACCCGCCGCAGCCGCCTGCGTGAGCACGTGTCTCAGCACACCGGAGAGAAACTCTTCAACTGCAAGGTCTGCAAAAAGAGCTTCCCCACTCCAGCCAACCTGCTGCGTCACAGCCTGATCCACGGGGGCTCCCGCATCTTCAGCTGCGGCGTCTGTGACAAGAGATTTTTCCAGGCCACCTCGCTCAAGCGCCACATGCTGACACACACAGGGGGAACCCTGGAGCGCAAGGTTCGAACCCGAGGAAAAGGCAGAGGGCAACTCACAGAGCGGCACCTGCACACCTGCTCAGAGTGCCCGGCCAGCTTCAAACTGGAGTCTCAGCTGAAGAGTCACAGGTTTGTGCACTTTGTTTTCTTATTTAATAAAGATATTGTTTTGATTCCACAGCCATCTTCAATGAAACGTTTTGATTGAAAAAGGGGGAAAGATAAGCCATATCATTTATGAAAGGGGTCCAAACTAAAGAGATTTTAGGATCAAAACTTAAGGGGTGCTCAGCCCCTAAAGATAAACTACTTTGTAAAATGCGGAACCAATTTAGCCTGCTCTTAACAGAGTTTTGTTTCAAATTCGGCATCAATTTGTTGGCTTTTTTTTTTTTGCATGATTTCAACAGGTTTTTACGAGGGTTCTGATGCTTGGCATCCTGAGTAGCTTAGGCCATGTCCACAGTACAGTTTTGCTTACCCCGTGCTTAAATACTTTAGCTTGGTGCAAAATAAGAGAGGGTCTTCAGGTTTAGTTTTAGAGCAACTTGTGCTCCCCCATTTTCTGCCAGTGTTCAGATTGAATTCTTAATTTTAGATTAAATAAATGTTTGATTCCAATTTTTTGAGATTTGGTGCATTTGCAGGGTACATTTGTTGGTCCTCAAGCATGGCCTCCGGTTGAGAGTTTTTAAAGTTACTTTATTTATCCAGGAGGGGAAATTGTTATTCTCAACAAACATATAGTTTTTGAACTAGAAAAAAATAAATACAATTAAATAATGTGTACTCATTTAAATATTTAAAAAGGAGAATATTGTGATCTATAGTCCAGGTATGTATAATTAAAAATATTGTCTAAAATCTATTACAGTTCAGAATTTTGGAATGATTTTCTATGTCTCTCTGTGGTGCACTGTGATAGTCTTAATGTGTCGCTGAATGTACTTCTGACTGTACCCTATGTTTAATGAAGGACAAACTTCTAAACAACTGAACAGGTTCTTTTGCGGTTTTTAATCACCTTTTTGGGTTTTTAAGTAGTGAACGCATCCTGTTGCTTTTTATCTTGACCTTTAATTGCACAGGCCTACTGCAAATTGTTCTCTGCAAAGTTGTCGAGAGGGATCTGAAAGAGCGCTTTTAACACAAGCGATGTGATTAAACACTGAAAAGTATCAGCATGACGTGGAGTTCATTATTAGCGGGTACGAATTACGGGGCAGAAGCTACATAGTTATACTTTTTTGTTCTTTTGTCACTCAATAAGAATATAACATGTTCTTCCAGAGAAACAGAAGAGAGATAAGGTAATTAACCTGTGAAAATGTTGTTTTACTATGTGTTTATGACAATACAATGCATTGCAATTGAGCTATGGAAGAGAACAGGCCTTTTTCTTATTACATTTTACATTTTCACAAGTCTAACCTAACCTCTACTAGCGTCACGGTGGCGCAGTGGGTAGCACGGTCGTCTCACAGCAAGAAGGTCGCTGGTTCTAGGCTCGGCTGGGGCAGGTGGCATTTCTGTGTGGAGTTTGCATGTTCTCCCCGTGATCGCGTGGGTTTTCTCCGGGTGCTCCGGTTTCCCCACAAGTCCAAAGACATGCGGAATAAGTGAATTGAATAAGAACAATTGCCCATAGTGTTAAAGTGTGAATGTGTGTGTGAATGTTTCCCAGCGATGGGTTGCGGCAGGGAAGGGCATCCGCTGTGTAAAACATATGCCAGTGAGTTGGCGGTTCATTCCGCTGTGGCGACCCCGAAAGGGAATAAAGCCGACATGAAGATGAATGAATGAACCTAACCTCTCATCTCTATTAAGAAAAAAGTTATTAGCTTCTTATTCATAAAGGTTCCATATCATGTAAAATCTGCTTTTCAGACATTTCTTGCATATTTTAGTATCATTCCCTCAAAAAAAACATACCTCTAGTTGTATTCTGATTTGTTCATACATGTTTATGTAATCCTATTTTCTTTTTCTGGGAGCTAAAAAATGGAGTAGCTTCAGAAAGATGGCTTGTAGTTTGGGCTGAACAATAGCTGAAAAAATTTGAATTGCAATTATATTAACCAATCCAATTTTTTTTCCCCAAGATCGTATACCTATAATAGTCTTTAAGCAAGCATTGAAGCCTTAGTACAACAATAAATATATATTATATATATTTTTATATGTATTAAATATGTTATTTATATATGTATTTACATCACGTTTATATAATCAAACTCTGTGATGCAACAATAGCTTGAAATATAATGAACATTTTATAAATTGCGATCACGGTGGTCTTATGATGAGTGATTTGTTGAAAGTTCAGCCTTAAAAGCATATAAAACCTGCTGCAAACATTAATGTTACAAAATAAACCAACAAAATCAAAGATTAATTGAAATCTGTATAAAAATAGCAACCATATTTTAGTTATTTTCAGACGCTTTAATATATAACAGCTGGATTACATTTAGATGTATTTATAAGGGCCAAATTAATTCTATTTTAATGCAGGGAAACTACTTCCTTAGTTTGATTTGGAGCCAGTTTCAGGTGAGTTGTTAATATAAATTCATATTCATAACCTGTAAAAATGCACAAATATCAGACACCGAGTAAGTATTTATTTGTATTTGATTATCAAATACTATCTCTACGAATTATATATCTACTTTCAAAACTGGTTAAGACATTAGTAGAAACATATTAAAATAAGGTTTTGTTTATTAAAGTCATATTTTTCTACTTTCAGCTCAACTTTACTTTCTCTAAACAAGAGCTGACAATCTTCTTCCTATGCTTTGTTTCCTGCTTCTTTATGATGTGAAAGAACTGAATCTGAGCTCAAAAAAAAATGAGCTGCTGTGGTAAACCTACAAATAAACTATGGAGCTGACAGCACTCTGCATGTTTATTTTTGCTGTTATGTCTCCATTGGTTAAAAAAGATGTCAGTCAAAGAGCTAAATCAATTAGAAGCAAGAGTTGTGGCAAAGCCCGACTTCTGATTGGTCTTCCAGTCAACCACATCATGTAACACGTCAATAGGAAGTGTTTGGATGCGCGAACACATCAAACGGACGTAATATAGCTTTTGTTTGTCTCTGGAGCTAATATAAACATGGACAAATGATCCTGTGCCCAAAACCCGGAAGTGCCATTAGAAACACGCTGGTCAGGAAGTTATCGAGATCTCTATCGACCTCGCTGTATCATCGTATCAAAAACATTTATATCAATTATAGTTATCGCAATTGAATTATCGCCCAGCCCTAATTACACTCATCTTCCACTACATGCATTTAATCATACAAGCGTGTAGTTTCGGTTTCTGCACAGTATGCGATTTTATGAGCTGCATTTCCCTTCAACAAAAGTTGAAATTTGATAGACGTCTTGTAACAAGGCTGGCTTTGAAATGGATACTTTTCCGGCCATTATAATGATTAGTGGCAGTGGGAGGGGCAGGAGTAAACTGTGCCTCAACAGTTTAGAGCTTTATATTATATTACTCATAGAGCTATAATAATATATTACTTGTATGGACTAATCATTTCTTTGTTCATCATATTACTAGCATACAAGAGCCTAAATCGTCTCATTCCATGAACAAAGCTGTTTTCAGATTTTCAATAGGGATGTCTTGAAGCCACACGAGCGCTGAAATGTGATGTTTGTTTAAAGGCTGTATCAGTGGATTTGCTGTAGTAATGATGTAAGTAGCAGCATGTTGCCAGAATATCTCAAACAACAACTCAAAGTAGCTGTCAGCGTGGGAGGAGGGTCCGCTGTCGATGCTGACACCTCACTGCCACACTGAACTCTGAGCTGTTTGAGATTCTACGTACAGAACCTGAGCTGGAGATGCCAAAACAGGTTTTTCTAATCTGTTTTGATGCTTTGGACGCTGCGAATGGGGCTTAAGCATTTGCAGAATTCTTTTTAGCTCTGATAATACCCTTTTAAATTTTTCGAACAATTAAAATTAATTAAAAAAAATTATATATATATATATATATAAATATATATATATATTTACTTACTAGCAGTGTTGGGCACATGCCTTTTAAATAAGTAATTAGTGATAGTGACTAGTTCTTTTTCACAAATAGTAACTGAGTTAGTAACTTGGTTACATTATTAAAACAGTGTCGACAGGGAAAGTCATTTTTGCGTTACTTAAATGTCAAATACAATAAATCTACACCATTCCACGCTAATCTAACGTGTTAAATTCAAAATAACATTATATATAATTTCATGTAAAACACATAATACAATAAATTGTTTGGAAATGTAAAGGTATATTGCACAGAACATAACCTTTCAATAACCTTTCAACTTCGTATATAATCAAACAATTTTTAAGAAATGTACCAAAATTAAACAAATGATAACAATAAATATTAAACTATAAAATGTTAAAATATAAGTGTTTGTGGGGGAGAAAAATCAAGTTTTACTTACTTGGGTTCCTGGCTTCGTCTCCTGTTAGCAGAGCTAACGTTGTTACCTGCGTTCTTAGCCACTGATTGGGAGGCGCTGTGTGATGATGTTAGGTTCTTCATCATGAGTTACTAGTCATCGATGCAGAAAGACTTTTTCAACTGCACAAGTTGCACATCATAAACATTCTTGCCTTTCAGCTGATTGAGGGTAAAGTAGTGCTTATACTTCCAGTTAACAAAAGCTAACTGTAAAATGGATTGTTATGGTTTCGCCTCGAGGTCTTGAACGCAAATTCCTGTCACATGTTTGCATGTAAAGACCCGCACTACCCTGTCTCTGATTGGCTGACCATCAATCGTTTGCCAATCATCATGTTCTTCTAATGACCCCTAGTTCTCAGAAACACCAATCATCATCCTGAACAAGTGTCCCGCTCCTGCCCTGAACACTCACGCACACACTCAAACCTCGGAGAGGTGCTCTGTTTGAGAGATGCTGCCCGCATTAAAACCACATCATTTTACTAAGATATCGATTGCTCTAGTAACGTACATTTTATGGACAGTAGCGGTAACAACGATGTAACAGGGGAAAACAGTGATTGGGTTGATTACGCGTTACTGAAAAAAGTAGCACCTTTAGTAACGCCGCTATTCCCATCACTGCTTATTTTTCACTTAGAAACATATCTCTGGTGTTTCTCATTATTTGAAGCTACCATGCAATACATTTATAACAATGACATTTTTATGAACTGTTAATTTTATGTAGTCCAAATAATTTATTAACATGTGCACACAACTATTGTGGACACAGACATTCATGCAAACGCACTATATTCTACACAGAAGAGCATATGGCGCGTGAAGTCAGAACGCACCTATGTGTTCATCAAAGCAAACACTTGAAAACCAGGCTGAGATAAATAAAAGATGCAAACACCAAAATCTACATGCTACATTCCTAGAAAACTACACAAAGCACTACAAAGTAGTGATTTGGGAGGTGGAGATTTGCAGAGCCCCTTTTCATTTGTGAAGTAAATTAAAAAGTCATAGACTGCAATCACCTCTTAAAGCTACAAATCTCTCACAACATTTGAGAAATCTAAATGTAAAACCAACCGCTTGGATTGAAATTCAGCTGAACTCCTACAGAGCACGCTGAACAAACACGGACAGTGTTAAAGCTTAACACTTACTAAATGACTTTAATGATGGTAGAGTGAGAGATGATTGCTGTTCTGTGCTCATTAGCATACTGACTACTCTTGAGTGTGCCATGGCTTTCCCTCATAAGTCCCGAGAATGCTCAGTAACCGTTTTACAATGCATTATCCAAGATTATAATGCTAATCTGATGGTCTGAACGTCTATTCTCATGGGTCTTCATTACTAGATTCCTCATAATGCCCGAAGTCTGAGGATTAAATCTCTTAATGCTGGATTTGTACTGAGCGATTATCTCTTTTAACATCCCTTTTCATGATTTTTGAACAGCTCTGAACTAATTAAAGCTGTACAACGATTAAACTGTTTACAGCTAATAAGCATACATCTGTCATTTACAGAAACCACTTTAAAATTGAAACGTCAATAATTCACAAAATACTGTTTACTCCCAAGTGGCTAAGCAGTAATGCCGTTTAAGGCCGGTTCTTGATTATAGAGAGCCTTGACTTAGTTAGCAACAATTATTAATGTCTGTAATCATTTTTAATGACCTTGGGGATTTGTGTCCCATGTGACTCTTTAACACCTTTTAAATGCCCTCAATAAATACAAAGACAGTCCACCTTTTAAATTCAGAGCTTTAATAGATGATGAAGTAGAATTAAATGTAAATACATAAATAATTGATGGGATTGTATTAGTTTTGGTATCTTCAAATTGTTTTGTGTTTTGCATTAACGTATACAAATTGCTTGAGAATTTAAGTATTTATGTTAAAATGCACTTTTACCTCATAGAGTAAAGAAAAATAAGTATTAGATCCCACTGCTGGTTTTGAACATTTGCAACAAAGTTACATTTTTTTAATCAAATACAATGCTTAGTAAAGGAAAATGTGGCACCAAACAAACTGAAACTATTTGTAAAAGCAAGAGTTAGTTGTTACCCAGTGTTGTTCACGTGTATATATTTCCACATTATTTTCTGTCAAATTTGTTTAAAAAAAACCCTCATGATTCTCTCAAAAATATACTTCATTTCTCTCAAATGTGCTTGGATCACAGACACCAGAGGGTGCTATTTGTCACTTCACACTTTTATGGATAAGTCCTTAAAAATGGGTGCTTGTTCTTTTGGCTGTGGCTGAGGATGGCCAGTAAACAGGTTTGCTTGACAGTATAGAATTTTTTAATTTCACGAACTAAAATAATAGAACAGAGTCCACAAGCTAGTAAAAGTACAGCAATGGCTGTTCTTTTTGCAATAGATAACAGTTAACAATTACAGATAATAATTTTAACACTGTTCTCGATACTCTCCGATCTCGACCGGGTCTTGGTCTCGAAACTCTCCGATCTCGGCCGGGTCTTGGTGTCGATACTCTCCGATCTCGGCCGGGTCTTGGTGTCGATACTCTCCGATCTCGGCCGGGTCTTGGTCTCGATACTCTCCGATCTCGGCCGGGTCTTGGTCTCGATACTCTCCGATCTCGGCCGGGTCTTGGTCTCGATACTCTCCGATCTCGGCCGGGTCTTGGTCTCGATACTCTCCGATCTCGGCCTGGTCTTGTTCTCGATACTCTCCGATCTCAACAAGATCTTTCTCTCGATACTCTCCGATCTCGGCCGGGTCTTGGTCTCGATACTTTCCGATCTCGGCCGGGTCTTGGTCTCGGTACTCTCCGATCTCGACCGGGTCTTGTTCTCGATACTCTCCGATCTCGGCCGGATCTTGGTCTCAATACTCTCCGATCTCGGCCGGGTCTTGGTCTCGATACTCTCCGATCTCGGCCTGGTCTTGGTCTCGATACTCTCCGATCTCGACCGGGTCTTGTTCTCGATACTCTCCGATCTCGGCCTGGTCTTGGTCTCGATACTCTCCGATCTCGGCCGGGTCTTGGTCTCGATACTCTCCGATCTCGGCCGGGTCTTGGTCTCGATACTCTCCGATCTCGGCCTGGTCTTGTTCTCGATACTCTCCGATCTCAACAAGATCTTTCTCTCGATACTCTCCGATCTCGACCGGGTCTTGTTCTCGATACTCTCCGATCTCGGCCTGGTCTTGGTCTCGATACTCTCCGATCTCGGCCGGGTCTTGTTCTCGATACTCTCCGATCTCGGCCGGGTCTTGTTCTCGATACTCTTCGATCTCGGCCGGGTCTTGTTCTCGATACTTTCCGATCTCGGCCGGGTCTTGGTCTCGGTACTCTCCGATCTCGACCGGGTCTTGTTCTCGATACTCTCCGATCTCGGCCGGGTCTTGGTCTCGATACTCTCCGATCTCGGCCGGGTCTTGTTCTCGATACTCTCCGATCTCGGCCGGATCTTGGTCTCGATACTCTCCGATCTCGGCCGGGTCTTGGTCTCGATACTCTCCGATCTCGACCGGGTCTTGGTCTCGATACTCTCCGATCTCGGCCGGGTCTTGGTCTCGATACTCTCCGATCTCGACCGGGTCTTGGTCTCGATACTCTCCGATCTCGGCCGGGTCTTGGTCTTGATACTCTCCGATCTCGACCTGGTCTTGTTCTCGATACTCTCCGATCTCGGCCGGATCTTGGTCTCGATACTCTCCGATCTCGGCTGGGTCTGGGTCTCGATACTCTCCGATCTCGGCCGGGTCTTGTTCTCGATACTCTCCGATCTCGGCCGGGTCTTGGTCTCGATACTCTCCGATCTCGGCCGGGTCTTGGTCTCGATACTCTCCGATCTCGGCCGGGTCTTGGTCTTGATACTCTCCGATCTCGACCTGGTCTTGTTCTCGATACTCTCCGATCTCGGCCGGATCTTGGTCTCGATACTCTCCGATCTCGGCCGGGTCTTGTTCTCGATACTCTCCGATCTCGGCCGGGTCTTGGTCTCGATACTCTCCGATCTCGACCGGGTCTTGGTCGATACTCTCTCGATCTCGGCCGGGTCTTGGTCTTGATACTCTCCGATCTCGACCTGGTCTTGTTCTCGATACTCTCCGATCTCGGCCGGATCTTGGTCTCGATACTCTCCGATCTCGGCTGGGTCTGGGTCTCGATACTCTCCGATCTCGGCCTGGTCTTGTTCTCGATACTCTCCGATCTCGGCCGGGTCTTGTTCTCGATACTCTCCGATCTCGGCCGGGTCTTGGTCTCGATACTCTCCGATCTCGGCCGGGTCTTGGTCTTGATACTCTCCGATCTCGACCTGGTCTTGTTCTCGATACTCTCCGATCTCGGCCGGATCTTGGTCTCGATACTCTCGATCTCGGCCGGGTCTTGTTCTCGATACTCTCCGATCTCGGCCGGGTCTTGGTCTCGATACTCTCCGATCTCAACAAGGTCTTTCTCTCGATACTCTCAGATCTCAACAAGGTCTTTCTCTCGATAATCTCCAGTCTAGACTGGGTCACCTCCAAGGCAGCTGATGCATTATTTTATTAGTGTTTTTATTTTCTTGCTATTGAAATAAATCATGACATTGATTATTAAGGTAAAATTTTCTTACTAAATCTAAATCAGCGGGAAGTAAAATACTTTCTCTGTATTTGATTGTGTTGCACCTCTCTTGCTGCACCTGCTCGAATGTTACGGATTGCTGGAAGCTATGCAGAAATGAAAGCTATTAGAAATGAAAGCTTCAATAAAATGTTATAAAAATAGCTTTTGCATAAAAAACTTGTTAATCAACTGGAGAAGTCCTTGTGAATGTACTCTTTAAAGACAGTAAGTCATGCTTGAGACTTAATGTCAAGGTCTGAAATTGGACTAAATCTGTTAGAAATGTAAAACATTTGACTGCCATTGTACAAGTTAACAGCTATGTTAATATATCCATTAAGGTTGAGATATCACGCAGCTGTCAGTCTCCCACATTCTCTCGTTTAATGATACTGCTGAAGCTCTGAGCTGAAGCAGCATGGTTTTTTTCATTGATGTTAATTACACCTTTAATGTGAGTGCATACCTTATCAACTGTGAGGGAATTCAAACAGAGCTCCTCTCACCATGTTTGTTTGGTAGATTAGCTCCAGGCATCGCAAGCTGCATCTTTCCTTCACTTTACTCTCTCTGTTTTTCTCTTGTTCTAGACTCCTACACACCAGCCATCCCTTTCCTTGCACTGTGTGCGGCGAGGCATTTACACGCCGTAAAGAGCTGGACCTGCACTCTCTCAGTCATCAAGGTCAGTCTGCAGGAAACAATCTCACATTTCTAACTTCCGTCCTCAGCATCTCACTTCGGACTACATTCCTAACATTAATGCGTTTCCAGTAGGACTGTTTGCTTGACTGATAATCCATAATATAAAGTCAGTTGAGGGCTTTTAACTAATATAAGTATGATATGCTATTTTGTGTTCTGTTATGTTGTGATTTGCTTCATTAAAAAAAGAGGAGAGGGGAATGAGAGCGAGGGGTGGCATGGGGATGGGAGAGGGGGTGAAAGAGAGAGAGAGAGAGAGAGGGTATAGAGAGACATAGACAGAGAGAGGAGAGCGAAATCGTGAGTAAGAAAGGGGGGGGGTTGGGAGAAACCAGAGTGGGGAGAGAGAAAGCAGAGAGAGAGGATAAATAGAAAGGAAGTTAGAAAGGGGGAATAGAGAGAAAGTAGAGTTGGGAGAGAGAGAAATATAAAGAGAAATAGAGAGGGGGAGAGAGAAATATAAAGAGAGCTAGAGAAGGGGAGAGAGAAATATAAAGAGAGCTAGATAGGGGAGAGAGAAATAGAGAGAAGGAAGAGAGATAAATAGAGAGGAAGTTAGATTGAGGGAATAGAGAGAAAGTAGAGAGGGGGAGAGAGAAAGCAGAGATGAAGAGAGAGATATAGAGAGAAAGCAGAGAGGGGGAGAGAGAGAAATAGAGAGCAAGTTAGAGAGGGGGAATAGAAAGAAAGTAGAGTTGGGAGAGAGAAAGTAGAGAGGGGTTTATGTATGTTTGGGTAGTCTGATTTTCTTTTTTATGGAAGCTCAACATGGCTTGATAGATGTAGCCACGCCTAAAGACCTTAGCACCACTCATTATGGCGCCACAACGATTTGAGATGTTTTAAAGACATTGTTTACGATAAATTACAGTGTTTTGAATGTTATTAAGGGTGCGGTGTAAATTTAGAGGAGTCAAATTTTTTTTTATAAATGATATAAAAGGGGCATCATTTGGAATAACTTTTTCAGTTACTCTGGTTGTACATTTTAACGTTTTAACACTGGTTTCTTTCAGTCACCGGTTCTTTGGAGCACATACCTAGTGACGTCACACAGTACATCCATAGCCTTATATGTAATATTGCTTTCTCTCAAAGACTAAAGTCACTCAATGAATATTATTCTCTTTCCCTCTTAATGACCCAATGATGATCGCACTCAAATAGAGTGAAACCACTCAAAATCTCCTAAAACTAATTGCGCTCAGCCACAGCACTAATGCGTCTCTTCCTGAGCACCTTGAGAGAGCTCTACTAACCAATACGAGCAAATAAACAAGCTCTTACAGCATCAAAAATGAGCCAATAACCAAACAAAAAAATGAAAGGGAAGCAGATGTTTATTCAGAGTGATGAACCTTATATTGATGCTCGCTGCTTTCTCTCATAGTACTGTTTCAACATTAGAGATCCTCTAGGCTATTAAATAAACTAGCTTTCATCCTGCTGTGTATGTAGGGTACTTCTCAACAGTCCTCAGTTTCTATTAGCAGTTAACCGCAGTAATTTACCATGAGCATCCCTAATACACTCACTTTATTAAGTGGCGCAGCCTGTTTCTCCATTCCCACTGCTCTCCTCTGCTCCGGGTTTGTGTATTTGATGATGCACACGTGCTCTGATGGACCCGTCAAACGAATGAGTTTTCATTGATCACTTCCCTGTAAATAGATGAGGTCAGAGGTCACATTGATCAGGGTGGCGTGTGTGTGTATTGATAAGATGAGCAGCTGATCACTTTCACCTCCGATCAGAGCTCCAGTCTCTTCCTCTCAGTGTTGTAGGTGTGCAGTAAATAAAAGAGGGCAAGGTTTCTTAGCAGAAGCTTTTTAAAGGTCGGTAAAGCTGAGTCATTGCTTGGCAGTTTGAACGCTCACGTCTAAACATCACCTCGGCCATGACCCATAACCCTGTGTTGTTTGTGAGCTGTGCATTCTGTGGAAATGTGCGTAGCTTCTCTTGCCTGTTCTTTATTGGTCCTGCGTGAGAGAGGAGGAGGAGTCTTCATGTGTGTTCTCTTCATCTGCAGCTCTCTCTGCAGATAAGAAAGCTGTACATGGTTGTCCTCCTCGCTCGATAAGAAGCTGAGGTTGGGCATGTGTGCTCAGATATGAGTTTAGCAGGCCCCCATGTTTCTTTTTTTAAATGTCAGATACGTATAGAGCATCAATTTTGTAAGCCTAACTTGGTTTGTTCCTCTTGTTAAAGAGATATGAGGAGAACATTCATAGTGTATAATATGCAATTCTTCCTTTTCAAACTTTACATGTATGCCTGTTTTAAGGTTATTACAGATAATTTAATAGTGATGCAAAGCTTTTTAAAATTTCCTGAAGGAAAGAACTTTTTCTATGACATGCTTTTTTGAAACCAAATTGGGTGATTGTGGAGATGTTGGTCATTTTACAAAAAAAATAGACATTAAAAATATTCTGCTTCTACTTCTTCTGATGCTTCCTCTGCTGCTCCTGCTTCTTCTGATTATTCTGCTTCTCCTTCGTCTGCTTTTTGTTCTGCTACTTCTGCTTCTTCTGAGGCTTCTTCTGCAGCTTCTTTTTCTGTCTCTGCTGCTTTGTCTGCTTCTTCTGCTGCTTCTTTTTCTTCTACAGCTGCTTTCTTCTTTTGCTACTTCTGCATCTTCTACTTTTACTGCTTCATCTGCTTCTTCTGTAGCTTCTTCTTCTACCTCTGCTGCTTTGTCTGCTTCTTCTGCTGCTTCGTTTTCTTCTGCAGCAAATTTGTCTGCTTCTACTGCTTTTGCTTCTTCTTCTTTGTCTTCGTCTTTTTCTTCTAATGGTCTTCTAAAAGTCTTTTGACCTTATGAAACCCTGTCAAGGATTCTTGTAATCTTAAATCAAATTGAACAACACACCTCTAAAATTGTATGCATTTATAAGTAGCTTTTTAAAGTAACCATTTACAACAAGTTTCAAAATGTTTTTTAAAGACCTCCCCTCTGATCCCTTTGATTGCAGATAAAGAACCCAAAACGTGTCCTCAATGCGGCTCTCAGTTCCTGAATCAGACGGTGCTGGACACTCACATGCAGCGTTGCACAGGCGAGTTGCCGACGCGGCGCAGGTACAAAGGTCAAGGAAGAGGCAAGGTGGGCGGTCAGCTGGAGTGTGACATGTGCGGCCACCGCTGCGTGACTCAGGATGGCTTAGATCTGCATCGGCTCTCTCACACCGGCCAGACACCTCTGCGGTGCCCTATAGCGCCCTGCCGACGCCGCTTCGCCTCCAGTGCTGCTCTAGGGGAGCACTTGGTGAGCCACTGCGTTGGGGGTGGTGGTAAAAGAAACAATGTCCCCCGCCGGTTCGCCTGTGAGTTCTGCGGGAAAGAGTTTGCCTACGCTTCTACCTTCACCGTTCACTTGAGGACGCACACCAACGAAAGACCCTTCGAGGTACGTTTAGCACATGAACACTAATGTACTGTCTGAAAATGTGTCACATTTTCGATGACCTTAATAAATGGGACTTTTATTTCTAAACTACCATATGGAATATGAATGTCCCTTGCATGAAGTCACCCATAGGATTTAGCAGAAAACAAATAAGGCTCATAGTTCGGGTAAATCACTCGCTTTCTCCTTGGCAAAGCATCTGGAGTCAAAAATGGGCAAAAACGACGTTATTTGGTTCATTGGAAAGATAAGATCAATATTACTGATATAAATAAAAAAAAAATGTCTTACAAGGCATTTGGTCTAGGCATGCCGCTGATGATTAATACCATTTATTTATTATTACCATAAATTACCATAGAGTGTTTGCATATTTGTAATAACCATAATAAGGTTAAATAATGAAAAATGCCTTCATTAAGGTTGCCGAACCAGCATGTGAACACTGATTTTATGTGTTTAAAAATAAAAATATTTCACCCCAAATTTGGGGATTTGAGTGTTTTGCACAGAAGCAATACTAAGCACATACCAAGCATTTTATTTTAAATACAGGCATAACAAAATTGGAAAATTTACAAAATTAGTGTTGTAACACAAACAGCAGGAAAACAGTGAAAGCAATCTCTTCTTTTCCTTTTGCTTCTTCTGCTGCTGTTGCTGCTGTTTCTTCTTCTGTCTCTTCTTCTGTGGTTTCTTCTTGTGCGTCTTCTTCTGTGGTTTCTTCTTTTGCATCTTCTGTGGTTTCTTCTGCCTCGTTTACTTTTGCTGCTTTTGTTCCTTTTGCTTCTTTTGCTTCTTCTTCTCTTCTGCTTCTTTTTGTTTCTTCTGCTTATTTTGCCTCTGCTGCTTCTTCGTTTTATGCTCCTCTTGGATCATTTAATTTTCTTGGATCAATAAATTTACATTACATTGCATTTGGCAGATGCTTTTGTCCAAAGCGACATTTTCTCGACACTTATCCACATTACCGTGAGTGATAGGTAGCTGTCACTAATTCGTTTCATACCTTTTGGCAGACGTCACTCCCTGCAAAACTATTTGTATTTTTACATCAAAAACACAGCCACCATTTGTTTTTTCATCTGATTTCATTTATATCCTACTTACATTTTTAAACCTAAGGGATATAATAAACAGTAGTTAAAGAGAAAAAAGGCCCCCTAGTGGCTTCGGGGCCCAATGCAGTTGCGTAGTCTAAATAGCACAGGAATTATCTAATCTCGGGTAAGAGGAGCAAGGACAAACCATTGAAAGAATAACGTAACCTGCATACATTATTCATCGAGGTAAAGCCTATAAATCAGAATTGTGCATTAAGAGCCACTGAGCAAATAGAACCAACGGCACTCACGTTTAGTTTATTCCTTGATGAAGAGCTCTTTAAATTTAATACCATCATAAAACCTTGACGACGTTCCTATTTAACGTTGCACCATAAATATTTCCATGCCGCCTTTGTGATGGGGCTGATTAAAAGCCTCCTTTTTCATAACTTGAAATCCACTAGAGATGTTAACTCCTGTGCTTGTGTGTCTCTCAGTGCGGTCAGTGTGGGAAGCGCTTCCGGCAACTTCCGCACCTGCAGGACCACGAGCGCATTCACAGCGGCGAGCGGCCCTTCACCTGCTGGGTTTGTGGGAAAAGCTTCAGCGTAGCAGCTAGGCTAACTGAGCATGCGCGGGTGCACAGCGGCGAGCGTCCGTACGCATGCCCACGCTGCCCCACCGCCTTCCGGTCAAGACCCAACCTGGACAAGCACATGCGGCTGCATGCCAGCGACCCCAACGATTCCTCTTCTCAGGCGATGGATGATGCCGCCGCGGTGCAGACTATCCTCCTGGTGCAGGAGTCTGGCTCCCCCACGTCCTCCACCACCATGATGCCCGTGGTCCAGGAAGGTATGTTAGTCGGAGAGGAGGGAAGTTCTGTGGTGTTCCTTCATCCAAACATCGGGGTGCCCACCATCACGGTGCCAGGCATGACCATACCCTCCATTAATGCTTCAAACATCTCTGTGGTGGCAGGCCAGGATGTTCCTCACACTATTGAGGTTATTTTGGAGGAGACTGTCTGAAGAAATAGTACTGCTTCATTTTGACATATTAACCATAAGATGATTAGTTGTGCACCTTTCTTTTTTTATTGAATTCTTGCTCAAACACCTCTATTGGTTAGACAGTTCAATCCCCAAAGATTAAAAATGTATTAATAAAACTGGAAGGATTCAGCCTTGGTTTAAGTGATTCATAATTGTCATAGAAGCTTCAGAAACAGAATGTTTTCGCAACCATTCATCTTCTGAAAGAGTTTTGGTTCTAGATCTCTCAAGGGTTTTTAGCCTAAAATGAGGTTGAAAGAGAATTAAGTTTTTAGGAATTCTAGAACAATCATTCTGTTGACTCGGGACTGAAGCTAGGAAGGTGAAGGTCGTGGGGAAGACTTAAACAGGGAACCCTAAAGGCCCTCAAGGATTTCTAAATGAGGTGCATTTTAAGGATGTTTTCTTTTGATCAATTCAATCAATGCGCACAACTCAAAATTGCCAGTCACTAAAAGTTCCTCTTATATAATTTAATTATGTTGAAAATAAAATTTTCCCCACATATATAGCCACGATTGTGTCAGCAGTTTTATACTTCCTTGTTATGCCCCCGTCAACCTAAAATGTTCTAGAATTATGCAAGGACGGTCAAGTTTTTAAATATACAGCAAAAAAAATGACCCAAATCCAGGTTATTTAGCTCAAAATCATAGAGGAACCATTTTTTGGTGGTTTTGAAGGGGCTTATTAGAAATAGCCTTCAAAAGTGGTATTTGGAACCAACCACAGTTTGAGCAGCTGGTTCGGCTGTTTGGAGCCCACCACGTTTAGATTAACTGGTTTGGATTTTTAGAACCGACCGCGTTTAGAGCAACTGGTTCTGTTTAGAGCCAACCCCGTTAGAGCAACTGGTTCAGCTGTTTGGAACCAAGACTGTTTAGAGGAACTTGTTCGGCTGTTTGGAACCGACCCTGTTTAGTACAGCTGATTCGGCTGTTTCGAGCCAACCCTGTTTAGAGCTACTGGTTCTTCTGTTTAGAGCCAGCCCCGTTTAGAGCAACTGGTTCGGCTGTTTGGAACCAACTCTGTTTAGAGTTACTGGTTCGGCTGTTTCAAGCCAACTCTGTTTAGAGCTACTGGTCCGGCTGTTTGGAGCCAACCCTGTTTAGAGCTACTGGTTCGGCTGTTTCAACCCAACCCTGTTTAGAGCAACTGGTTCGGCTGTTTGGAGCCAACTCTGTTTAGAGTTACTGGTTCGGCTGTTTCAAGCCAACTCTGTTTAGAGCTACTGGTCCGGCTGTTTCAAGCCAACTCTGTTAGAGCTACTGGTCCGGCTGTTTGGGAGCCAACCCTGTTTAGAGCTACTGGTTCGGCTGTTTCAACCCACCCCTGTTTTAGAGCTACTGGTTCGGCTGTTTCAACCCCCAACCCTGTTAGAGCTACTGGTTCGGCTGTTTCAAGGCCAACTCCTGTTTAGAGCTACTGGTCCGGCTGTTTCAAGCCAACTCTGTTTGAGCTACTGGTCCGGCTGGTTTGGAGCCAACCCTGTTTAGAGATACTGGTTCGGCTGTTTCAACCCCAACCCTGTTTAGAGCTACTGGTTCGGCTGTTTCAAGCCACTCGGTTTAGAGCTACTGGTCCGGCTGTTTCAAGCCAACTCTGTTAGAGCTACTGTTCGGCTTGTTTGAAGCCAACCTGTTTATTGCAGCTGTTTGGCTGTTTTGAGCCAACCCGTTTATTGCAGCTGTTTTGAGCCAACCCGTGTTTAGAGCACTTTTTGTTTGGCTGTTTTGAACAAACCACATTTAGAGCAACTTTTTTTTTTTTTTTTTACATAAATAAAATTTACATATAAAATATAACACCTCATAGTTTTTTTGAGGGCTATAGATATTAAAAGTATTTATTCCTCTGGGATTTTTCTCGACTGGATTCTTCTGTGGTTGGTTCTAAAAGCAGATTAGCAGACTGGTGCTAAGTGGCTCAAAAATGATTATAAACTTAAGAACCAGATTTGATGGGTTTTTTTTTTTTTTGTGTATATATAAACTCCTTTATCTTCTTCATTCTATATCAGAGTAAAAGCTACTGAAGTATGGCACTAATTCTCTTTCAGCTCAAATTAAGGACAAGCAAACCTTCAGAATGCTCTTAAAACATTTAAAAAAGCTCAAATATTAAAGCAGAATCCTTCCAACTGTGTTAACATTTCTAGGTGCAACGCCATCATTTCTTGAAGGAAGCTTCCTTGACTAGTATGTACTTAGCTCTTGTAATATTGTAAATGCAGATTTTTTTGTATTTAACGGTGTCACTGTGATAATACTTTTAATTTAACACAGAAAGCCAACATCGATTTAAGTGATTGATTTAAATAAAGCGCTTGTGCTACTCAAGCTGAGACTGTTTCATTTCTGGAGGTTTTAGGAGTCAGCAGTGCTCCTGTCAGCTCTCCAATGACTGCCCTGAAGCTTTTCAGGGGGAAATATGGTTTGCTGCAGGATTTGAGTGCTACGCAAGGAGTTTTAATCTTGCTTTCTCTACTTAACCATTGATAACAGCAGACCCATTCAGTATATTTAAAAAGCCTGCTCTCACTGCGTTCGTATAGAGAAAAGAGCTTACAAGTGTGCTTTAAAATAAATGCTCTTGCTGATAATATTCATAGCACACATAAAGCAAGCGTACTCTATACCATACATATCTTTTGAAGTGTTATCTTTTGGAGATGAAGAGAGCAGGTATTTTATGCAGGAAATGGTTGGTACTCACTTGATTAGTGGTTTCACACGTGTATTGAAAATGAGGGGTGGCAGAGCATGATTGGTGGGTGTAAAAATGGTACTGGGCAAGCTGTCCGTGAAAGGGCTCCAGTTCAAGGAGGCCTCGAGCGAGCTGGCTTCTGTTTAGTCATCAGTGAAAGATGGGAAGAGTACTGCTTATATAGCGATGGCCACAATTTTTGGCATCCCTGAAATGTTTAGGATTTTTTGCATAAAAATATCAGAGAATTATCATATTCTCTCGGTTACATCTCGGTCACAAACTCATGTTCTGTTGTATACAACAAGACACTTCCTCATTGTTCCAACAAATTCACCTTCATTATTATATTATAATGATATAAAAAGTGTTTTATTTTTTGTGTCTCTAGACTATCACTACACCGTAAATAATCTTCAAAAGGAACTGTTTTTTCATAAACGTAGTCTTTGAATCAGCTCAAATTGTTGGGCTCTGCCAAATCCGCCGTTTACTCCGTTTACATGCTACCACCATGTCACCCGTCAACCCGAATTTAGAATTGATTTGAAGAGCTCCCTCAGTGACATTGGGTTATTTTCAATAGTATGTAGTTCACAGTGGTCTAATAGTATGGGAGATGTGATTCTTTCACTTATAAAGTCTCTATTTTTAATTAAAATTGCATTCAATCTCCTCATTTTCTTGTTTTCCCGGATTTCCATTCGACAAACTTTGGAACCACTTCCCAGTTAATCACCTATTGATTAGTGATTTGCATATTCATGACGTGTATGGAAAATTACTGTCTGACAGTCAAAGTAGATTTAAGAGAAATTAGAGGAATTCATTACGAGCAAATTCACTAACCCTAACACACAAACACAGAGCTAGCAACATTGATAGACACTAGAACGGCGTTTGGAGGGAGCACTATTATAAACTGTAACTCTATGAGCCAGAGTCATTTAGAGCTTTGGTTTCTGTTCACCCTGGAATCGAGCATCTTCTTTACTACTTTGTCTCTACAAGTCCTTTTAATAACCTCCTTTTAATAACACATGTCCAGGTTCTGCTCTCCTGTTTCTCTCTGTTTTATGCACCTGCGTTGGATTCCAGAGATCACGAGAAAAGGCGTTGCTTTGTGGAGAGTGCATCATTTCCGGGGAAGGAAAATCGGCTCTTTCATATTCTGCCATGACAATGCGTCTCGTGTGACGTCGTCAATGGTGCGACGATGATTGGCGTAATTCAGCTGCTGTTACACTTTCGTGTTTTCATCGGGATGAGCTGCATTGGCACTTCATCTGGGGAAAAAATTTAGTGGTTCATCTGCTTGGTCAGCGGGTCAGTGCTATAACAATGGGTGGCGCTGTGATCACCGAGCCATTTGGAGCTCCCAGAAACTGTAAATAGAGTTACACAAAAATCCATGAACCAATCTGAATACAACTTTGAGCATGTTTTTGATGCGGGAACAACACTAAAACATGCAAGAAATGTGTCAAGTTTACATGATATAGAAGCTTTTAAACGTGATATCCATTGGAAGAAATAACTGAAATCAGTCCCGCAACAGTCAATAACTTCTTAAAGTTCTTACACATCTGGTGCGATACAAATTAATGATACAAAATAAGAATATTCCCTTTTGAGATTTAAATGCATAGACATTTACACATCAAAGTGATGTGCAGATGCTATAAAGTTCTTGAAAAACTTGCTAAATTCTCAGATTCAACAATAAAGGAGATGATTGAGTACCTTATTTATTACAACAGAGGAGGCATCTAGATTCAACATGTGGTGTAAGAGCTGGTGCTCTACTGTAATAACCTCTGGACCTAAACACGAATATCTGAGGCAGTTTGAGGAACTGTTGGAGCTGATGACATCTGGTCTGAAGTGGCAGACGGTCTTCAGAGAACCGATTGACCTGGAAACCATCTGGCTGAGTGTCTGAGGCGTTCAGTTGTTTCCTGCACAAGCACACTGGAGCAGTTTAACAACAAAGTTCGTCATGTTGTCTGTGTTACAGTTTTCTAACCGCTGTTTCTCCATTTGTTAGTTTCTGTTTTGTCTTTGTTAGTTTTGTTTTTTCAGGTCCTGTCCGGCGAACCGTTCGTTGATGGATGTTAAGGGTTGTATATTCTTTATGCTGGGGAGGTGATTAGCACCTGCCTCAGTCAGCAAGAGTCCCCTCACAGAGGGAACTCCTCTTACTCTACCTGATCCTCACTAGGACTTTGTGAAGCTGCTTTGAAAGCAAATGCTAAAGAAGCGCTATATAAAAACTGATTGATTGATTTGATTGATTGATTGATTGATGTTTTCCTTTTCTTGCTCTTGTTTTTAACAGTTTAAATGCCAAATAGTTCAAGAATTAAGATCGAATAGGATGCTGTTCGCAGCCACAAAGCTGATCTATTGGTCCTGTCTGTTGAATATTTGCAGTGTTGCATGATGATTGGTTAGATGTGTTGCATATGCGACCAGTGTTGTTCAAAATGTAGTACTTTTAGTCAATGTTTTGGTCTAGTTTTAGTCACCAAAAACTGATTTAGCCATCAATTTAGATTCATACTTATTTGATAAAATTTTTTCTTTCAATAAGTTGATTTAATTCTTTCAATATTAGAAATTTTGTATTTAAACTGATTTAATGAATGAATGCTCCATGCCACTTTGTGAGATTGTTGATAGGCTTTGTAACAATAATTACAGTGATACATATCACGTAAGGCTTACGCAAAATAAAGACATTCTTAATTTGGCAACTGTGATTTTATTTTTTACAATTACCTATAGTGCAGTAATCATTTGTGTCTCAAAATATGAGCAATGGAGTAAGAACATATACTTGAATATTTGAAAGCATGAAGAAAATACTCAGAAGCCTTGTGCTCTGCTCAGCGTGTGCTCAGCATGTGCTTAGCGTGTGCTCAGCGTGTGCTCAGCATGTGCTTAGCGTGTGCTCAGCGTGTGCTCAGCGTGTGCTCAGCGTGTGCTCAGCCTGTGCTCAGCGTGTGCTCAGCCTGTGCTTAGCGTGTGCTCAGCGTGTGCTCAGCCTGTGCTCAGCGTGTGCTCAGCGTGTGCTCAGCGTGTGCTCAGCGTGTGCTCAGCGTGTGCTCAGCCTGTGCTCAGCCTGTGCTCAGCGTGTGCTCAGCGTGTGCTCAGCATGTGCTCAGCGTGTGCTCAGCGTGTGCTCAGCCTGTGCTCAGCCTGTGCTCAGCCTGTGCTCAGCGTGTGCTCAGCGTGTGCTCAGCCTGTGCTTAGCGTGTGCTCAGCATGTGCTCAGCGTGTGCTCAGCGTGTCAGGTGGAGGGCGTGACCAGACCAGGATGTCAAGCGGCGATGGACACTTTATATTTTGGACTACAGCCGTGAATCATGAAAAGCAGAAATGTCATCATTTTGAACGTTTAGCCGTTCCCAATCAAGACATAATTTGGTTATCGTCATGCGACACCACTGCATGCAACGAGCCTGAAAAATTAACCCATAAGCAAATAAAATAAACATCAAATTTCTGCTCCTCACGAAAATACTTTTCCAGGTCTCTCATCATGTAAGGGCACCTTTTTTCAACAGCGATGTTGAGATCTCTCCACAGGTGTTCAATAGGATTTAGATCTGAACTTTCCAGCGCTTTGGTGCTCATCATTTCCTGGTGCTTTTTGAAAAATGTTTGGGGTCGATGTCCTGATGGAAGGCCTTGGATGCAAACCAGGTTTTCTGTCACTGAGCCCTTTAGGTTGCACCAAAATCCTTTGATGATCTTCAGATTTCATCAGTGCCAGTGGTAGCAACCCCAAAACATTAAACCTTCACCATTGTTTAGTCTTGGTTTTTATTCCATGTTTACCAAAAAGCTCTCGTTCCTCAGAGTTTTGTTTCCTGAAGGGTTTTATCTTAAGTGAAGTCCTGAACAGATGCTTTCTGTTCTAACTAAACATGTGGATTATATACCAAAGACATAAGTTGAGCAAACTTTCTGCCAGTTTTTTTTTTTTTTTGTAGGATTTAATTTTGATTGAACCATGTGTTGCAATTTAGGTTTCGACTATTACGTTGTTTCAGCTAGCTGTTTGTTTATCATTATAAAACACTTGTGTTTAAATTAGCATGTTTGTATGATTTTATTAATAACAATAATTTCAGCATTTTTTATTTTTACAGAATTGTGACGATTAAGATTTTATAAGAAAACAAAGATTATTGATTACACTTTTAACAATTTGGCTGTCAAGTCATTGTATAAATGCAGTGATTTCTGTAGTTAAAACAAACTTGGAGACTGAAGAGAGCGGAATAAACATGCATTTCTTAAAAATAAACAGAAAACAAGCATTTTTCTTTTGTTTAAAAAATGTGTGTGAACCTAAAAAGTATATTTGTTAACTACATGGTGAACTTAAATGAACTGCAGTCCCAGGAAACTGTAGTTGTAAAAGTTTTACCTCCAGTGACCTCTTTTTCAAATTAATATCAGTGGCTCTTTATTTGTTGATACTTGGAAACACTGATTGGTGTTTTTCTTTGGTGGGAAAAATCTGTCTCAATCTGCTTGAACGTTTAATCACTTAAAGTCTTTGCAAAGATAAACAAAATTAGCACAAATAACTCATGTCTGCTATGGGTGCATTTAAGTCTACCAACAGCACAAAAACTTCTATTATAAAAACACTGTAGAAAGCAATCTCTGCATGCATATTTTCTCAAATCACAGGTATTCGTTTTTTTATTTCTGATGTGAACACAGAGTCTTTCTTATTCAGTGTCCAGCTGTTGTCTTTAACGATACGTATCCATCGTTTGTTCCTTTCAGACCCACAAAACCTTTGCTCTCATTTAGATTATGATGTTTAAAAAGGGTCTGTGAACTCACAGACAAGATCCTACTCCAGCTAGCAAGAAAAAAATTCTGTTTGATTAATGCCACTATTGATTGCAATGCTAATTTTGAGAAATTCCTTAGCTGTATAAACCTTTTCACACTTCCTTGTTATCTCAACCAGGCTTCAGTTTGAATGGTTTCAAGTTACAAAGTTCATTCATTTAGAACTAATGTTGAAGTTAGACAGAATAGGCTTAAGGGGATGAGATGTGATGATGGAGCCTTTTTTGTGATTTAATAGAATAATTTGGTTTTGCATGGAGAAGGCTTTTCAATACTAAGTGTTGACCAGAAGAGAAGTGAAGTGTTGTAACCGTTGAAACCTGGTGCTTTCCTAATCTTATGCATCTGGAATGATTTTAGCCCTTGTGTTTCATTCATAGTATTGTTACTGAGGCAGTGTTGGCGGGTCTGGTGGATTTTAAGTGAAAGTGAGCAGTTGGCCAGATATGGAGTGACCCATACCTGAAATTTATACTCTGCATGTAACCCATCCCAGTGTCCACACACAGCCGTGAACAAACACACCGTGAACACTCACCCGGAGCAGTGGCAGCCATGACTGCGGCGTCCGGGGAGCAGTCGGGGAACTGGTGCTTGCTCGAGGGCTCCACAGCTGTGCTTGTTGAAGATGGAGAGCAAGTGTTTAGTCACTCTAATCTTCAACTCGATGGATCTGGGGATCGAACCTGCAACCTTCTGATCACAAATCAAGACATTTCATGTTAAAATACAAAAAAGATATTTTCTTTAGCCAAGAGACAAGTGATATTAACAGCATATGTCCTTTATGTATTGTTCTTTAAACTTTTTTTCTTCACATTTAGAATTTAAACCATGTGTGGTGTTCTGATTATTGTTACTGTTATAGGTCTGCTGGACCCATTGCATTTTGGCGCTTTTATCTCACACAATCATACAATTTTATACTTCAATGTAAATGTTGTGTTTTTTGTTTGTGTGCAAAGACAATAAAGCTACAGAATCTACTATTTTCACACTTTTACATGCCCCGGGTCCTGCAGACCCTAAAACCTGGTATATATAAATGATATAAATGTGTAGGAGGGTATACAGTGTGGGGTCATTAAAAATGTATTCTGACAGGATGTTTTTCTCGAAAACTGAGCCCAAGGCCAGTGAAATCTCAGTTTCAAATAATAATAGCTTATATCATTTTACTTTTCATGAAAACAGAAAACGAGTCCCACAGACCTGAACACTATACAGCGTTAAACTAAATCCTTTGTATAACATGCAAACGTTCGCTTCAACAACTATAATCAGAACGAACCGATGCTAAATTGCTTCATTGCAAACTATCATAACACTTGAGTAAGATTTTCAGTAATTCTGCATTTTTTCACTAGTAAAACCACAAAAACTCATCACTCATAATGACTTGATTTTAATAGCAAGTGTGTTGTTTCATGATGTGACTCCATTCTTATCTGTGGCGGACTGCTGCTGTTATGTTCTTTTGGCTGATATAAACAAGCAAGCATCATTAAAACTATGACTGAAAAAGACATGCAGCCAAACAGATGTGATCCAGCAGAACGTGTTTGTATGGATCTGTACTCATTTGTTTAGTGTTTATAGCTAAACTTCTGTAACATTAAGTGACATGTCTTGATGTTGTTTTTTAGTTTCTGTCTTTGAGAGTGTTAAAAGCTGCTCTTCCAGTCTGAACTGGGTAATGGGGTTCAATCTGCTCTTTGTGTGCGTGCAGCTCGGCCTGTTGGAGTTATGGATTCAGAAAATGAACTTTTAGTTACCATGCAACTAAACTTGCCTTGCCTTGCCTTGCCTTATAATCCAGTGCGCCTTACGTACGAAGGCTGGTCACTCAAAAAGAAATCAGGACATTTTAGTACTACTTTGGTATGCTACGAAGACGCACTGAATGCACTGGAGTAAAAACATATTGTGCTTTGACATGCAGCGAACCCATCAGCATTGGGAGCTGTGAGGGGGGCGTTAGATGGTAGAAGGTGAAAAAGCATTCACCAAGACAGCGAGGCAACGTTGTGCAAGTTACCCCGCTATTTGCCAATAGATTGCGGATTCTTAAGACAAGGTGTCAGTCAAGTGTCATCAGCTTCAACGAAGGCTGAAATCATCACCGAACCATTAAGCGCCGGTGACAGCAACGAGACCCACTCAGACAATGACGAGAGGAATCAGGTGTCTTGATGCTGCACTATTTTATTTTTCCTACACCGTGAAGATTTGTGATGAGGAATTAACTATAAGCGTATTACTTTGTGTTTTAACATGTTTAAACAATACGAATTTTAAGTTTATTGTGTTGTTATTTGAATTTGAGGAATTTATGAAAGATTAATTAATTGGAAAATGTTTATTGTCTTAGATTTACGTGTTAGAATTGAACAATGTTTAAGTTGATAATGAGTTATTATCTGAGTTTGATCCCTTTATGGAAGCGATACTAACACATGAAATAATTTTTTTTTTAATTATAATTCAGTATTTTTTACTAGTTTGAATAAACCAATGTGTTATTTATTGAGTTATTTATTGTAGTCATTGAGTTAATATTTGAATAAAGTTAGATTTTCAGTCTGTTTTGGTTCCCTTAATGTTTGTCATGTATGAAAAAACGTCACGTTCTGGTGTGTGTTAACAGTGTGTTCTATAATCAGTATTTACAATCCAGTTGTTATAATCCATTGCTCCTCAGAGTACGCAAAATAAGGTACGTTTCAAAATGCAACTTGACTTTGCTTTGTGCTTTTACAACGGACCATTTCTAATCAATCGCAGGAAGTGACGTATTTTTCATTGAGAGAAAAAAAGTTTCAGGAAAAACAAAAGCTCTGTCTAGGGATCCACAAGACCAATAGCTTAAATAAGATTTGTTTTTACCAGGATTTTCATGTCTTTAAATGCGTCTCAGGCACTCTGAAAGGTTAATTGAAGGCAAATTGAGAAGAAATATGACTTTTGAGAAATTCTAAAAGTTTACTTCACAACGCAAAGTGTGGGATTTGAGGTTGTGAAAGAATTTGGGATCTTTTTTTTTTTGTGGCTGAGGCGCTGGGGTCGCTGGTGTTTAGCCACCTCAGATAAATGATCAGATATTCTTTGGAAACTCATAAATTGTCCCAGATATTGCCTTCAGGAATGTTTGCGGAGAATCAAGCCATCTCTCAATAGGCGAAATGAATGAAGCAATGTGAGAAGCTGCATTAAAAGTTTGTATTTCTCAAATTAAACAAACTGATCCAGCACAGATATAAAAGCCGACCCAGCAGTTAGCTTGTGAGTGATAACCACTGTGAAACCAGCGCTTCTGCTCATGAAATTTCCACTAGTAGAATGAGGTTGAAGTTGAGCTCCATTAGCTCCGCTCAATTGAGAGATTAAGGCTAAGTGCAGCCATTACTGGAGCTTGCCGTGTTTGCTTGCACTCGTTTCTTTGCTCCTCAGTTCGGTCGGGGCCCACTGAACTCCTCCCCAAACAGCGGCACTTTCATCATAATGATTAGTGAAGAAATGATAGACACTGATGTTGACCCTGGTTTGCTCTCCTCTGCACTGAATTCCCCAAATAACTCTTCCACAGATCTCTTCTTCAGCTCATTAATTTACAGCCGTTGTCCAGCAATTACCGTCTGACCTTCATGTAAATGGACAGGTTGGCAGATTCGGTTGCAACGGGGGCTTTCGGAGAGCTTTGAGGGATAAATAAATCAGATAATCAATTTATAACAGCGCTTTTGATTCAATCTACCTGGTTTATAGGTCACCTTTGATTTCAATGTTCGGAAGCATCCTTAAGAGATCTATAGGAGCTTAAAAATGTTAACATAATTAAAAAATGGGTATAAATACCACCAATAAAAACATTGTTTAGAGGAAACAAAACCTCAATCGTTTGTAAAATCTTCTGCTCTAGGGTTGATTATTATTAGATATTCAGTTCTTGTTAACAATCAGGATTTATTTATGTCAAATCCAGCTATGAAAATACGTCAGCGTTTGCGTGTGACACTCATGAAAGGCGAATAGCTGAATACAGATTTAATCTATTTAATCTTTGTTTCCATGCCATTTTATCAACTGCTGAAAACTCTAAACTCTAAATAAATAAAAAGCAGAAATGATTTGTTGTAGAAAAACTAAAATTTTAAATATACTCACAATAAACTCACAAACACTGATATTTTTAGGAATTTATTTTAGGTCCTGTGCAGAAGCTAAAAGCCTAATTTGGAATCATCCGTTTTAATTAATTCGGTTTAGCAGATTAACTCCTATTGTAGATGAATCTTGATAGCCTTGAGAGCTGATGAAAACGATGGAACGATTCAAATCTAAGATGCAGAGATGATTAAAAAAAAAACTAAATTCTTTGCAATTAGTCACAGAGGAGCTGTAACTCATTTCAAACATTGTTATACTTAACCGCACTTCACCTGAACATGTGCCAAAAGCATTAGTTAACACATATAACATATACAATTAGTTACTATGAACCCAATAAGTCTCAAGAAAAAAATCTTTAAAATAACGCTTAACTAATGCATAATTATGGTCTCTTACCCAATAAGAACCCACAGGGACACGAGTTCTGGAAAGTTCCTTATTTAGCTATATTGGTAGATTTTTTTTCAGTTGTAAGATATTTATAATTGAACTAAACAAAGTGAGATGAAAAGAAACATGGAATTCACTGTCAAAGATTCTATTTTAAACAGCTATGATGTGAAGTACTATCCCACCCGGCCACAATAAAAGCCAGTTTTTATTACAAATTAATATTGCGTTCAGAAAAGGAAGCAAATTTTTACAGTTCAGTGGGTTTTGTTTGTCTAATGATCAAGCACGTTTTGGTTTCCCAGCTCACGAAACCAGTGAACTGGCTCTTAATCTTAATATATTTTCTCTACTAATATCTCAAGAGTAAAGCCGTGCTGCTGCATATTCCCAGCTGAGTTCTAAACCTGCTGACCTCACAATTCAGCCATGAGGAAAAAAACACAGAGGTCCAGTTTACGAAGATCTGAAGCGCTTGACCCAGGCTCTCCTCTGACACAGTCACTCAGGGCCCCATCAGTCTACAATGATAAAGTCATTAGAAGATGCTGCATTTTCATCCGCTGTTTCGCTCTGCGTCTATCTCTTTGCTGAGGTAGCTGTACCTACTGTGACTTTGACAAAGTGTTCCCCCCAGTGTGTTGCCCCTCAGTGTGTGTGGGAGGAGTGCTATATCGGTATTGCAGCATGCGAATGTGGTGCTCGCCAAAGCCGCAGTATGTATATTCATTAGGAAAAGAGACACATGAGCTGCATGATTGTTAAAAACGATGCTTTGTCCTCAGGGGTCGTTCTGACCCTTTGCCTTTGAACGTTTCATTCGAGCAAATGTGAGAAATGATGCAGCTATATGCTGCTAGAGCTAATATGAAGCATTTTTACCAGAGCCATGAACGCTAGATCACGCTTGTGCCATGCTTTTGAAATGGTTGCAGCCCGTCCCGTTGAAGCACTTGACGTCCCTTTCTGGTCCAGTTGGGTCTATTTTCTTTTCCATTCCTTTTCACACACAGTGTCTGCCTGCCAAATTGCCCCCCCCCCTCTCTCTCTCATCCGTCTCTCTCTCTCTCCTCCTCATTTATTGTAGAGGCTTGTGACTAGAATACTGAGTAGCTAATCATTATTCCACCAGTGAGGCAGGGTGCACAGACCGAATGTCAATTCTCTCTCTCTCTCTCTTCCTTTCCTGTTCCTTCCTTCTCCCAGTCCCTCATCCCTCTTCCCATTCACTCCATCCTTCCCGTGTCAGTCCCTCCTCTCTCTCATCTCCCCTGTAGTCTTGGGTTTTGTACATGTCTGCAAGATTGAAAAGGGAGCTGTATGGAAATGTGGTCCTGGATTTAGCAGCGGTTACAGGTGGAGAACAGGAAGCTTTGAGGCGAAGGATCAGGGTCTCTGCTCTCTTTGGCAAGCCTGCATCAAACGAGGCTTCTGCTCTGATGAGGCTGCGGAGCACAGTCAGGCTGGAGAGACAGCTGTTGAATGCATATTTACACTCATCAGGAGAGAGGGAGGTGGGAGACAGGATGATTCTCTAGTGTGTACACAGACAAGCGCTGCAGTGAGGGGGGGGGACTCCTGCTTAACAACAGGTGCACGCGGCGAGTCTTAAAGTTCACACAACATGCTAAGGATGATTGGAAGAAGAAAGCTATGGGGATGTTATCCAGCTGCTGGATTCACCAGCAAGAAATAACAATGGATTTAATTCTTACAACCTCAAAAAGATTTCATACTTTAAATATAAATATTTGTTTGCCCTCTTTGAAGTGTTTCAGTAATATCTGGGGATCTTATGCGGTTTATGAAAACATTGGGGTTTCTATGGGCCCCTGGTGACCCGATTGGTGACCTTAGCACGAAAGTTTTGTACTTGTTGGAGCGATTACCATTCACTGGGAGAGTTAACAACAAGCAGAAAAGCGGTAATGGCAAGATGTTTTACATGTTAAAGTCAACTTGAAGATTCAAATACGAGGGGAAAAAGCAGCTAGCACATCAGAGAAAGCCGAGAATTTTGTAGATAAATCTGAACTTTTGGCAGAATTTGGGTACTAAAGCTCCTCCTCAATGCACTTTTTGTTTTGGTGTGTGTACTGGGAAAGATTTTGGGAACAGATGATTTCAGGATTGTATGCCCATTGAGACTAGTGTTTTGGTGCTGGTGTTTGAAACCCTTCAGTCATGTTTGGTGGTTTTTTTTCTCAGGTCATGTGATCTATCTATCTGTCTATCTATCTATCTATCTATCTATCTATCTATCTATCTATCTATCTATCTATCTATCTATATATCTATATATCTATCTATCTATCTATCTATCTATCTATCTATCTATCTATCTATCTATCTATCTATCTATCTATCTATCTATCAATCCATCCATCCTTCCATCCATCCATCCATCCATCTCCATCCATCCATCCATCCATCCATCCATCCATCCACCCTCCATCCATCCATCCATCCATCCATCCTGTCTGTCTGTCATGTGTGATGTCATGTCATATTAAACTTTTTACCAGTCAAACACATCAACTGAGTTTGCAATTGAGTTTGGGACAAGCAGTTGAGTTTGTGTAAATTTGCTACTTCATTCTTAACAAAATATCACTATTAGAGAGTAAAATTGGGCAAAAAGACACAATTCATTAGATTGGAAATAACAAGAATTAGACTTCGCACTATTCTCACTCGGGTAGCATCACTGTAATTCTACGAACTTAAACAAAAGGTAATATGTAATATTTCTCGATTTGAAAACTGCAAGTTTCAAAATACTGATCAATGCCTTACATCAGTGGGGGCTGTTTTATTTTGCAAATATAATAACATGTATTTGCAGCTACCTCGTAACATTGCAACAACAACACAACATGACCAAGAGATCCTTGTAATTTTTCAAAATGAAAAGTAAAAGATTTTTCCGACACAGTAAAAATACAATGGAAAAAATATATTATTTCTTGGTGTCCTGGTACCTGCTGATCTACGGACTGTTAACATGCATTTGGGACCACTTCACGGATTTTTCAGATGTTTTACAATGTAGTTATTTCTCATTTTATGCTTAATCAGTTGCATAATGGCTCTAAAAAAGTCAAACAAATTTACCCGCACCAAAATAATCCTCACTCAGAGCTCAAAGTCTCTGCATTCCTCGGCCCATCCATTAATATCTTTACCCCCTCATGACCCTGCACTCCTTCATCACCCTGACTGGTATAGACTCCATTGGATAATAAACGCATTACCATTATTTTTCATCGACTGAAATTCATACCATCTCATACCATTATATGATTGAACTATCAACATATCGACAAAACTACATCAAAAAGAATTATAACTGTGTTTACAGTTCTATATGTTTTGGTCAAATCTAAAAACCGACACAAGAAGGTCAGCGTTAGAGCTTTGGCCGGTGATTCTCAGCCACACTTCTCATTAGTCTTCTCTACATCTACTACGATACATGACGCTTTTTCACACCACGTTTTGGACGTGCAACCTGTTGGTCGACCCTCTGATTTAGTCCCAACCCTCTCTGCAGATACCCATCCTATCAGTGCGTAAGCTCTCTCTATCATCCACGTCAAGGGTTGTTGTTTTTCCTTCACTCATACGAACACTCCGAGTGATCTCACTGGTGCTGTCTCATATTTG
>UELW01000213.1:0-17669 GCA_900490495.1 Danionella dracula | reverse complement strand
CTCTCCCTACCCTCCCTACTCTCCCAACCCTCCCTACTCTCCCAACCCTCCCTACTCTCTCTACCCTCCCTACTCTCCCAACCCTCCCTACTCTCTCTACCCTCCCTACTCTCCCAACCCTCCCTACCCTCCCTACCCTCCCTACTCTCCCTACCCTCCCAACTCTCTCCTAACCCTCCCTAACTCTCCCTACCCTCCCAATCTCCCTACCCTCCCAACCTTCCCTACCTACCCTCCCAACTCTCCCTACCCTCCCTACTCTCCCAACCCTCCCTAATCTCCCTACCCTCCCAACCTTCCCTACCTACCCTCCCACTCTCCCTACCCTCCCATAGACTCTCCCAACCCTCCCTACTCTCCCAACCCTCCCTACTCTCCCAACCCTCCCTACTCTCTCTAACCCTCCCTACTCTCCCAACCCTCCCTACTCTCTCTAACCCCTCCTACTCTCCCAACCCTCCCTACCCTCCCTACCCTACCCTCCCTACTCTCCCCTACCCTCCCTACTCTCCCAACCCTCCCTACTCTCCCTACCCTCCCTACTCTCCCTAATCTCCCTACCCTCCCAACCCTCCCTACCCTCCCTACCCTCCCAACCCTCCCTACTCTCCCTACCCTCCCTAATCTCCCTACCCTCCCAACCTTCCCTACCTACCCTCCCAACTCTCCCTACCCTCCCTACTCTCCCCAACCCTCCCTAATCTCCCTACCCTCCCAACCTTCCCTACCTACCCTCCCAACTCTCCCTACCCTCCCTACTCTCCCAACCCTCCCTACTCTCCCAACCCTCCCTACTCTCTCTACCCTCCCTACTCTCCCAACCCTCCCTACTCTCTCTACCCTCCCTACTCTCCCAACCCTCCCTACTCTCCCAACCCTCCCTACTCTCCCTACCCTCCCTACTCTCCCTACCCTCCCTACTCTCCCTAATCTCCCTACCCTCCCTACCCTCCCTACCCTCCCTACCCTCCCACCCTCCCTACTCTCCCTACCCTCCCTACTCTCCCTACCCTCCCTACTCTCCCAACCCTCCCTACTCTCCCTACCCTCCCTACTCTCCCTACCCTCCCAACTCTCTCTACCCTCCCTACTCTCCCTACCCTCCCTACTCTCCTACCCTACCCCTCCTACTCTCCCTAATCTGCTGCCTACCCTCCCTACCCTCCATATTCTCCCTACCCTCCCAACCCTCCCTACTCTCCCAACCCTCCCTATTCTCCCTACCCTCCCTATTCTCCCTACCCTCCCAACCCTCCCTACTCTCCCTACCCTCCCTATTCTCCCTACTCTCCCTATTCTCCCTACTCTCCCAACCCTCCCTATTCTCCCTACTCTCCCTACCCTCCCTATTCTCCCGACCCTCCCGACCCTCCCTATTCTCCCTAATCTCCCGACCCTCCCTATTCTCCCTACCCTCCCTACCCTCCCTATTCTCCCTACCCTCCCTATTCTCCCTACCCTCCCAACCCTCCCTATTCTCCCTACCCTCCCAACCCTCCCTATTCTCCCTACTCTCCCTATTCCCCTACTCTCCCAACCCTCCCTATTCTCCCTACTCTCCCTACCCTCCCTACCCTCCCTATTCTCCCTACCCTCCCTAATCTCCCTACCCTCCCTACCCTCCCTATTCTCCCTACCCTCCCTATTCTCCCTACCCTCCCTATTCTCCCTACTCTCCCAACCCTCCCTATTCTCCCGACCCTCCCTACCCTCCCAACCCTCCCTATTCTCCCTACCCTCCCTATTCTCCCTACCCTCCCTATTCTCCCTACCCTCCCTATTCTCCCTACCCTCCCAACCCTCCCTATTCTCCCTACCCTCCCTATTCTCCCTACCCTCCCAACCCTCCCTATTCTCCCTACCCTCCCTAATCTCCCTACCCTCCCAACCCTCCCTACTCTCTCAACCCTCCCTATTCTCCCTACCCTCCCAACCCTCCCTACCCTCCCAACCCTCCCTATTCTCCCTACCCTCCCTAATCTCCCTACCCTCCCAACCCTCACTATTCTCCCAACCCTCCCTATTCTCCCTACCCTCCCTAATCTCCCTACCCTCCCAACCCTCCCTATTCTCCCTACCCTCCCTAATCTCCCGACCCTCCCTATCCTCCTAACCCTCCCTATTCTCCCTACCCTCCCTACCCTCCCAACCCTCCCTATTCTCCCTACCCTCCCCCTCCCTATTCTCCCTACCCTCCCAACCCTCCCTAATCTCCCGACCCTCCCTATCCTCCTAACCCTCCCTATTCTCCCTACCCTCCCTAATCTCCCTACCCTCCCTAATCTCCCTACCCTCCCAACCCTCCCTATTCTCCCTACCCTCCCTACTCTCTCTACCCTCCCAACCCTCCCTAATCTCCCAACCCTCCCTACCCTCCCTACCCTCCCTACTCTCTCTACCCTCCCAACCCTCCCTAATCTCCCTACTCTCCCTACCCTCCCGACTCTCCCTACTCTCCCTACCCCTTCCAACCCTCCAGCCGTAGCTTACTGTAATTCAGTATTTTATGAGCACTTTGAATCAGTAGATGTTATTTAGATACTGCTCTACATTTTAAATCTTAACGCGTGTCAAGTGTATAATTAAGAACATAAATGCATCCCGTAACACTCCTGAGATCCGTTTGTGTTTGTTTAATCATGTTTTTTTTCTGGAGCTCAAAATGATTGGATGGCTGTAGCCACGCCCCCTTTTGCCAAAGCTTCGCCCGCTGACCAATCAGATGAAGCGCTAATGCAACTCATTTCAGTAAAGAATGTATGCGCTGACTGAGCCGGAATTGATACGTACCAGAGCTGCGTTGATAAACAAAAAAAATTTGGAAAGTGTTTATGGCTGCAGAAGATGAATGTGTTGATGGGATTTTCTCTGTGAAACCCAGCAGGGGGCGTGGTGGAAGCATGGCAGTGGATGGAACAGGGGGTACATGCTTCGTTTTGAGGAGCATTTCTTACTTTGAATTTGAGTTTTTTCATTTTTATGAAAAAATACGAATTTTAATTTCTTCATTTAATTTTCGTCGTTTCAATTTTAAGTTTTTTATTTTTATTTACATTTTTTTCCTTTGATGTAGAATTTCATAAAATTGACTGAATTCCGTAATTGAAATTTCTTAAACTGAATTTGAATTTCTTCGTTTCTTCCATCTGTGGACTTCCTCTGCTAGCAAGATTTGGCTCATACATGCACCATAATCCACTGATCTGAGACTGAAGTATGGGCCAGAGCTGGGCCAGAGCTGAGCCAGAGCTGAGCCAGAGCTGAGCCAGAGCTGAGCCAGAGCTGAGCCAGAGCTGAGCCAGAGCTGGGCCAGGGCTGAGCCAGAGCTGAGCCAGAGCTGAGCCAGAGCTGAGCCAGAGCTGGGCCGAGTTCTATCTGCTCTATGTGTGCCTATAATCTAGCTCTCTCTATGAACAGCTCTCCTGTTCCCTGCTGATCTGAGCGCTCTCATCTCTCCTCAACGTCTCGACGAACAGCATGCAGCACTCTTTCACACGCTCTCGCGCAGACAGAGACGGAACAGACGGAGAGAAGCAGGAGACCTCGGTGTCCAGCGCAGCGCTGTCTGCAGGAGAGAGAGAGAGAGAGACGGAGAGAGAGGTTAGAAGCAGCAGCACAAATCCACTACAGCATCTATAAATAACACACACGCGCACACTCTGATAAAGACTCCGGTTTAATGGAGCAAAACCAGAGAATGCGCACAAGCAATTTACTAAACGTCAGTCAAAGCGAAGCCTGACTCGCTCAGAAACGAACCCAGAGCCTTTTCTGTTTCTGCCTCTGACGAACGGGTCGGAGCCACCGCGGAGGTGCAGCGCTTCACTACTTCGTAAATATCGAATGACTTTTTTTTTTGTAGTGTCGATTGAGACTTTTTAACGTGTTTATCTTTATCATAGGCCACTTAAGTTTAAACCAGTGTTTCTCATTATTTTCTGTCGCGCCCCCCCCAGGAAGAAAAAAACATCTCGCCCCCCCCGCGCAACTATAATAGTATTATTTGTCTGTAAATGTATTCTAAGTACACCTCTGCATAACACAGTATCCTTATTAACGTATGACAGAGAAAAAAAGAAAGAAATATTGACCAACTTACAACAAAGAATAGCTTTATTAACTGTAGCAGAAAAGATTTAAGGCGCATCTATAAACATTAAATCTTAATAAAACTATAAACATTGTTTGGCTGATCGTGATTGCTGCTATATTAGACACGTTTTCTCTGAAAAAAACTCAAGCGGTTTATCAGCGTGATTGAAGAGTAACGTCTTTAAGTGACGCCTTCATTTATTTGGCTTCATGCTGTCCGCTGCAACATGTTTAGACTCAGTAAGGCACACCCTGTCTCTCCTCGTCTCCCACCAGCAGTCACAGTGAAGCCAAGCGCTACAAAAGCGTCATATTTCCTCGTCTTAGCTTTCGGGAGACTTTCGTTTGTCTCTTTATCTCCTTCTCTCTCCGCCTGTCTTCTACCCTTCATACTCTACCAATGAGAGCGCCACTGCCCCCTAATGTAGTGGAGTGCTATTGCACTTTATTCTAAAACAGTAAAAGAAAAAAGAAAAAAAAAGCATGTTCCCCGAGGTCAAATGTGCCCCCCTTGCCGAGCCAAACCAGCCAATCAGAATCAAGCGTTCGGTCTGAATGTAAACCAGCTAATCAGAATCAAGCGTTCGGTCTGAACGTAAACCAGCCAATCAGAATGAAGCGTTTTCTCTGAAAGTAAACCAGCCAATCAGAATCAAGCGTTCTGTCTGAGCGAGGCCTCGAGGACTGAAGCTCTGCTCCGGTTCCAGGCTCTCCGTCTCCTCAGGTTTAATGCGGTGAGGAGCTGAAGCCAGTTCAGAAGCACTCAGGATCCAGCAGCCACAGAGCCTCCTCCACTCCAGCTGCTCCACTTCCACGCAGAGCTGGAGCTCGAGAGGGACGGCTCCACAGCTCCCCGCCACGAGTGAACCGTGAGTGATGAAGGAGGTCCTTCACAGATCAATAATGGGATGGACACTTTATAGACAGCTGGAGGAAGAGTGCGAGAGTTTCAATCTGCTGTTTAATCGCCCGAAGAAGAGCTTAGTATTGATTCCTCGAGTCCTGGCTCTGGAGGAGGAGGATCTTCTCCAGCTGACGCTCACGGTCCAGAGCTGGAGAGAGCTTCTGGTTTCACAGCGATCTTAAACTCTTTTAGAAGAAGAGCTCAGTATTGATTCCTCCAGTCCTGGCTCTGGAGGAGGAGGATCTTCTCCAGCCTGATGCTCGCGGTCCAGAGCTGGAGAGAGCTGCATGTTTCACAGCGATCTTAAACTCTTTTAGAAGAAGAGCTTAGTATTGATTCCTCCAGTCCTGGTTCTGGAGGAGGAGGATCTTCTCCAGCCTGATGCTCGCGGTCCAGAGCTGGAGAGAGCTGCTTGTTTCACAGCGATCTCAAACTCTTTTAGAAGAAGAGCTCAGTATTGATTCCTCCAGTCCTGGTTCTGGAGGAGGAGGATCTTCTCCAGCCTGATGCTCACGGTCCAGAGCTGGAGAGAGCTGCATGTTTTACAGCGATCTTAAACTCTTTTAGAAGAAGAGCTCAGTATTGATTCCTCGAGTCCTGGTTCTGGAGGAGGGAGGATCTTCTCCAGCTGACGCTCACGGTCCAGAGCTGGAGAGAGCTGCTTGTTTCACAGCGATCTTAAACTCTTTTAGAAGAAGAGCTCAGTATTGATTCCTCGAGTCCTGGCTCTGGAGGAGGAGGATCTTCTCCAGCCTGATGCTCGCGGTCCAGAGCTGGAGAGAGCTGCATGTTTTACAGCGATCTTAAACTCTTTTAGAAGAAGAGCTCAGTATTGATTCCTCCAGTCCTGGTTCTGGAGGAGGAGGATCTTCTCCAGCCTGATGCTCGCGGTCCAGAGCTGGAGAGAGCTGCTTGTTTCACAGCGATCTTAAACTCTTTTAGAAGAAGAGCTCAGTATTGATTCCTCGAGTCCTGGCTCTGGAGGAGGAGGATCTTCTCCAGCTGACGCTCACGGTCCAGAGCTGGAGAGAGCTGCTTGTTTCACAGCGATCTTAAACTCTTTTAGAAGAGAGCTCAGTATTGATTCCTCGAGTCCTGGTTCTGGAGGAGGAGGATCTTCTCCAGCTGACGCTCACGGTCCAGAGCTGGAGAGAGCTGCTTGTTTCACAGCGATCTTAAACTATTTTAGTTGCAAAGAAAGCGTTGAGACTGAACCAGGGTTTGAAAAACGCGAGAGGTCAGAGTTATCTGTAGCGTTGCTCATCCTGTGTTCCTCACTAAACATGGAGGTCTTTCTCGGTTTCGATGGAGAAAAGTACATTGCATATAGACACGCCTCCATTTAAAAAAATAGCATCTTTATAATTACACTTGAACTGCTAAAGTGTAAGACGTTGCACATGTTACCTTTAGACTCAAGCAGTTTTTTTATAGTTTAAGCAAAGATTGTTGTTTTACCTAAAGGTTGCTAAGGTAAACCATCTGGTTGCTAGGGAAGGATCAGATACTTATAGTGTTATATACAGAACAAATAATATTCTCCACTAATATAAGGTTGTTAAAACAGATTAACTGATTTATCTATAACTGAGTTAAAACACCAGTTGCTAAGGTAAACCATCTGGTTGCTAGGGAAGGGTTTTGCCTTTCATATAGTGTTGACCTTGTCATTATGAGCCATAAACTCCATCATCAATGTCTTAACTCTTTTTTTTAAAGCAGACATTGATATTTAATCTCATGGTTGCTAAGGTAAACCCTCTGGTTGCTAGGGAAGGGTCACCAAGCATTTACACAGTGGTACGGCGTGCGCTCCGCTGGGAAGTGAGCGAGCAGCAAACATGAATCACTCTCAGATGATCCAGGAACGTTTGCAGCAGTAAAGATGCTCCTTCGTGATGGCACGCCGCCTCTGACCTCGATTTGAATTGGCAGTTGCAGTACAGAGCAATTATGCATTTTAGAGCTGAAACACATTTCTGACTCAAACGAACCTAAATAGGTTATTGCATCATGTTGGAAAAACAAGCCATTTGTGGATATTAGCGCTGATGAATACCTCGCCTTCCAGCAGGTACGCGCAGAACCAGAGTAAACAACACCATCAAATGGATGGAAGAATATTAATAATAGACTCATAATCCTTAACTGGAACGCAGTGTGAGTGTGGAGCAATGAAAACGCGAGGCAGAGAACTGATGCATTTAATGGGATTGACCTGTTTTGAGTCTTAACGTTAATTGATTCCAAAATACAACAGCGCATGTTTGCTTACGATACAAAGTCATTTATTTCTGTTCGAAAATAGAGACTGACGAGGCTGCACCAGCCACGTTCTTCACAAATCTTCACCATTTGACATGAAGCGTCATAAAACTGATGTTCGGATGAAATGTTGGAGATGTTTGGAAACACGATTGTGAATCAGAGGTTTTGTTTTTCTTTCTTATCGCACACATGTATCTATCAAATTTCAGTCGTGTACGAAAAACAGATAAGGCGAAAAAATTGGCAAATTTTGTGACTAGGGGGGCACTATAGAGCGTTTTTGCCACACTCACACTCACTGAACCCGTCAGACGCAAATTTTCACACAAGAATTCTGTGACTTTCGTGCATGTTGTGGCCCCTCAAAAGTTTGAACAGAGATGGTAAAGAATCGCAAAATAAAATAAAATGAGATGAATAAATAAAATCAACTTTAAAAACTAATATAAAAAATAAAAGTAAAATATGAAATAATGACAATGCAAAAACTGTATTCCATTGAAAATAAAATACAACAAAAGACAATGAAATAAAATTGAAAATTAAAAAAAATATATAATAAAATAAGTTAAAATAACACAAAACTAAATAAAATGGAATTTAATTAATTCCAATTAAATATAAAAAAATATAAAAAATAACAATAAAATATGAAATGAAATAAAAATGCAAAAAGGTGTATTACAATCAAAATAAAAAATACAAACAAAATATTATGCAATAAAATAAAAAAATAATAAAATAAAACAAAATATGATAAAATAAGATCATATAAAACAAAACAAAATAAAAAAGAATTGAATTAAATCCAAGTTAATACAAATATAAAAATAACAATAAAATGAAATAAAATAAATGCAATAAAATAAATCATATTTAAAATAAAAATACAATAAATTACAATGCAATAAAAAAGAAAATAACATACAATAAAATAATATAAAAAGAATACAAAACAAAATAAAATAAAATTGAATTGAATGAAATTACATTAAAAAATAAATATAAAAATAACAAAAAAATTAAATATGAAATAAAATAACATTACATAAAAAAACAATAAAATAAGAAAGAAAAAATACATCGCAGTAAAAATAAATAATCCAGAGGAGCAAATGGGCCGAGCGACGGGAATCCCGAGAGCGACGGGAATCCCGAGAGCGACAGGAATCCCGAGAGCGACGGGAACACGAGAGCGACGGGAATCCTGAGAGCGACGGGAATCCGAGAGCGACGGGAATCCTGAGAGCGACGGGAATACGAGAGCGACGGGAATCCGAGAGCGACGGGAATCCGAGAGCGACGAGAATCCGAGAGCGACGGGAATCCCGAGAGCGACGGGAATCCCGAGAGCGACAGGAATCCCGAGAGCGACGGGAACACGAGAGCGACGGGAATCCTGAGAGCGACGGGAATCCGAGAGCGACGGGAATCCTGAGAGCGACGGAATACGAGAGCGACGGGAATCCGAGAGCGAGGGAATACGAGAGCGACGGAATCCGAGAGCGACGGGAATCCTGAGAGCGACGGGAATCCTGAGAGCGACGGGACGAGAGCGACGGGAATCCGAGAGCGACGGGAATCCGGATACGAGAGCGACGAGAATCCGAGAGCGACGGGAATCCGAGAGCGACGAGAATCCGAGAGCGACGAGAATCCGAGAGCGACGGGAATCCGAGAGCGACGGGAATCCCGAGAGCGACGGGAATCCGAGAGCGACGGGAATCCGAGGAGCGACGGGAATCCGAGAGCGACGGGAATCTCGAGAGCGACGGGATCCAGAAGCGACGGTGAATCGAGAGCGACGGAAATCCGAGAGGCGCGGGAATCCGAGAGCGACGTGGATATCTCCGAGAGCGACGGGAATCTCGAGAGCGACGGGAATACGAGAGCGACGGGAATACGAGAGCGACGGGAATCTCGAGAGCGACGGGAATACGAGAGCGACGGGAATACGAGAGCGACGGGAATTCGAGAGCGACGGGAATACGAGAGCGACGGGAATACGAGAGCGACGGGAATCTCGAGAGCGACGGGAATACGAGAGCGACGGGAATACGAGAGCGACGGGAATCCGAGAGCGACAGGAATCCCGAGAGCGACAGGAATACGAGAGCGACGGGAATCCCGAGAGCGACGGGAATACGAGAGCGACGGGAATCCCGAGAGCGACAGGAATACGAGAGCGACGGGAATCCGAGAGCGACGGGAATCCGAGAGCGACAGGAACACGAGAGCGACGGGAATCCTGAGAGCGACGGGAATCCGAGAGCGACGGGAATCCCGAGAGCGACGGGAATCCCGAGAGCGACGGGAATCCGAGAGCGTCGGGAATCCCGAGAGCGACGGGAATCCGAGAGCGACGGGAATCTCGAGAGCGACGGGAATACGAGAGCGACGGGAATACGAGAGCGACGGGAATCGAGCAGCGACGGAATACGAGAGCGACGGGAATCCGAGAGCGACGGGAATCTCGAGAGCGACGGGAATACGAGAGCGACGGGAATACGAGAGCGACGGGAATCCCGAGAGCGACGGGAATACGAGAGCGACGGGAATCCCGAGAGCGACGGGAATACGAGAGCGACGGGAATCCTGAGAGCGACGGGAATACGAGAGCGACGGGAATCCGAGAGCGACGGGAATACGAGAGCGACGGGAATCCGAGAGCGACAGGAACACGAGAGCGACGGGAATCCTGAGAGCGACGGGAATCCGAGAGCGACGGGAATCCGAGAGCGTCGGGAATCCCGAGAGCGACGGGAATCCCGAGAGCGACGGGAATCCGAGAGCGACGGGAATCCGAGAGCGACGGGAATCCTGAGAGCGACGGGAATCCGAGAGCGACGGGAATCCTGAGAGCGACTGGAATACGAGAGCGACGGGAATCCTGAGAGCGACGGGAATCCTGAGAGCGACGGGAATACTGAGAGCGACGGGAATCCGAGAGCGACGGGAATCCGAGAGCGACGGGAATCCTGAGAGCGACTGGAATACGAGAGCGACGGGAATCCTGAGAGCGACGGGAATCCTGAGAGCGACGGGAATCCTGAGAGCGACGGGAATCCGAGAGCGACGGGAATCCGAGAGCGACGGGAATCCTGAGAGCGACGGGAATGCCGAGAGCGACGGGAATACTGAGAGCGACGGGAATACTGAGAGCGACGGGAATACTTAGAGCGACGGGAATACTGAGAGCGACAGGAATCCCGAGAGTGACGGGAATCCGAGAGCGACGGGAATACTGAGAGCGACGGGAATCCGAGAGCGTCGGGAATCCCGAGAGCGACGGGAATCCCGAGAGCGACTGGAATACGAGAGCGATGGGAATCCTGAGAGCGACGGGAATCCGAGAGCGACGGGAATCCGAGAGCGACGGGAATCCTGAGAGCGACAGGAACCCGAGAGCGACGAGAATCCGAGAGCGACGGGAATCCGAGAGCGACGGGAATCCGAGAGCGACGGGAATACTGAGAGCGACGGGAATACTGAGAGCGACGGGAATACGAGAGCGACGGGAATACGAGAGCGACAGGAATCCTGAGAGCGACGGGAATACGAGAGCGACGGGAATACGAGAGCGACGGGAATCCTGAGAGCGACGGGAATCCCGAGAGCGACGGGAATCCGAGAGCGACGGGAATCCTGAGAGCGACGGGAATACGAGAGCGACAGGAATACGAGAGCGACAGGAATACGAGAGCGACAGGAATACAGAGAATGACGGGATTTCCGATGAGAGCGACGGGAATCCCGACGAGAGCGACGGGAATCCCGACGAGAGCGATGGGAATCCCGAGAGTGACGGGAATCCCGAGAGCGACGGGAATACGAGAGCGACGGGAATCCCGAGAGCGACGGGAATGCCGAGAGCGACGGGAATGCCGAGAGCGATGGGAATACGAGAGCGACGGGAATCCTGAGAGCGACGGGAATCCTGAGAGCGACAGGAATCCCGAGAGCGACGGGAATACTGAGAGCGACGGGAATCCTGAGAGCGACAGGAATACTGAGAGCGACGGGAATACGAGGGCGACGGGAATACGAGAGCGACAGGAATCCTGAGAGCGACGGGAATCCTGAGAGCGACAGGAATCCCGAGAGCGACGGGAATACGAGAGCGACAGGAATACGAGAGCGACGGGAATACGAGAGCGACAGGAATACGAGAGCGACAGGAATACAGAGAATGACGGGATTTCCGATGAGAGCGACGGGAATCCCGACGAGAGCGACGGGAATCCCGACGAGAGCGATGGGAATCCCGAGAGTGACGGGATTGCCGAGAGCGACGGGAATCCTGAGAGCGACGGGAATGCCGAGAGCGACGGGAATACGAGAGCGACGGGAATGCGAGAGCGACGGGAATCCCTGAGAGCGACGGGAATACGAGAGCGACGGGAATCCCGAGAGCGACGGGAATCCGAGAGCGACGGGATCCCTGAGAGCGACGGGAATCCGAGAGCGACGGGAATCCGAGAGCGACGAGAATCCGAGAGCGACGGGAATCCTGAGACAGGAATTCAGTGGATGTGAGAAACACGTGAAGCTAAGAGCACACTAGTACTGGACTAGGCCGGAGCACACTAGGGATGCATGCATCAACACTTCTCTGAGCTAGCCTGCGCCTCCGGAGGGGAGGAATTAGCATGTGAAGGCAGAGCTAAATGAAGGCCGTTCGGCTCCTTGGAGACAGCGATGTGAAATAGCTCAACAGTGCAGGTGCGCTTAAAAAAAAAAAAAAAAAAAAAAAGAGTCCAAAACTGGAGCCTGGAAAGTCAAGCTTCTTCATTTTATGCAAATCAGCTCTGATTATCATCCTGTAATTAGTGGAGGAGAAATGAAACCTGAGGATTTAATTGGCTGTTGAAAACAAGGAGCGGAACACCAGCACTGGAGACACTTTAGCATGCTATGACCCCGACTGTTTGGGGGAGGCATCATTAGAGAGATCGGCACATTTGAGTTGTTGGAAATTCGCATCGCTTAAAGTTTGATTAAAAAAAAGTGTTTGTGTGTGTTTTGAAATTCTGATGGTTGCTAGGGCAACTATTTCTGGTTGTCAAGCAAGGCTTAGTGATGTCAACTGATAAAAAAACCCAACTCCATGTTTTTATTGAAGGAGACACAGATATGGTTGCTAAGGTAAATAATTTAGAAGTCTTTGTCATTAACGAGTCTGGTTTGCTAGGGAAGGGCCAGGCACAGTTGATAGTGCTAGTCTAGTCACTTTGATGGATGATAACTTAAATAAACATACAACATTTTTTAGCTTGAATGAGAGCAGCACAAAGTGTTTGAAATTGTGATGGTTGCTAAGGTACTCGTTCAGGTTGGTCAAGTAAGGGTCAATGATTTCATATGGTGTTCCTATTGTCATTATAACTGATAAAAAACAACTCCGTGTCTCTGTAAATACCCAAAGCTTAGAGTGAATGATCTGTGTGCATGGTTGCTAAGGTAAAACAGTTCCTATAGAAAGTTTTGTACCTATTTGTCATTATGAGAGGTATACAGTGCTCACTTTCTCACTATGAGCGATATAAACCAACCAGTTTTAACTATTTTCTCAAGCTGAGATATAGATCTGATCAGATGGTTGCTAGGTAAACAGTCTGATTGCTAGTGAAGGGTCAGGTACATCATAAAGTGTTCTGCTTTACAGTATGAATGGTTGTGAATCAACTCCCATGTCTTGTCTATTTCCGCTAGCTGAGATCGAGGTCTGTTAATATGGTTGCTAAGGTAACAGTCTGGTTGCTAGGGAAGGGTCAGGGCAAATTGTATAACGCTAGTCTTGTCACTTTGATTGATAAAAAGACCTATGCCTGCATTGTTTTTGTCAGCTTAAAAAGAGATCCAATCATATGATTGCCAAGCTAAACCAGTTTGGTTGCTAGGCAAGGGTTATGTACATAATATAGTTGTCTGCTTGTCTCTTAGATTGTTAAGAACAATCCCCATGTGTTAGCTTTATTCCAGCTGAAGTAGAGATACTTTGGTTGCTAATGTAACATTCTGGTTGCTATGGAAGGGTAAGGTAGTGTTTTTCTTTTAAAAAATGAGTGTTACAAACCAAGCCCCATGTTTTCTATACTTCCTCAAACTGAGATTGATATAGATATTGATATTGATATGGATAGGTTTAGGGATTTGGATATGGCGCTCTGCTCGGGATCGGTTTTTCGGTGCTCGTTTCGGGATCTGGCTAGGTTTCGGGGCTTTGCTCGGTTATCGTGCTCTGGCGAGTTTCAGGGCTGTGGCTCCTCTGTCTAGGGCTCTCCGCTTTTCCTGGCTCTGGCTCGGTCTTTCGTATGTGGCGCGGTTTTCGGCTCTGGCCTCTGGCTCGGTGTCAGGTTTCGGGCTCTGGCCTCGGTTTCGCGGGCTTGGATCGTGCGCTCTCCCGGGCTCCTGCTCGGGTTCGGCTTGGCTCGGGCCGGTTTCGCGCGCTCTGTCTACGTTCTCGGCTCGGTTTCGGGCTCGTTTCGCTCTCTGCTCGGTTTTCCTGCTCTGGCTCCGGTTTTCGGGCTTTGTGCTTGGCTCCCGGGGCGGTTTCGGGGCTCTGGTCTCGTTATTCGTGGCTTTGTCTGTTTTCGGTCTCTGCTCTGTTTCGTGTCTTTGGCCTCTGGGGCTTCGGGCATCTTTTTCGGCGGCTCTGGCTCAGGCTCGGTTTTCGCGCTCTGGCTCGGTTTTTCGGGCTAGGGTTTCGGGCTCGGTTCGCGCTCTGCTCGGTTTCGGGCTCTGCTCGTTTCCGGGCTTTGGCTTCGTCTTCGGGCTCTGGCTCGGTCTTCGGGCTTTGGCTCATGGCTCGGGCTCGGTTTCGGCTCTGGCTCGGGCTCTGGCTCGCGCTTCTGTTGCGGGCTCGGTTTCGGCTCTGGCTGGTTTCGGGCTCTGGCTCTGAGCTCGGGCTCTTGCTCTGTTTCGGGCTCATGGCTCGGCTCTGCTATCGCTTCCGGTTTTCGGGGCTCGTTTTCGGTCATCTGGCCTCGTTTCTGGTCTCTGATGTCTGTCTGATCTCGTGCTTCTGTTTTCGTGCCTGGCTCGGTTTTTCGGTTTTTCTGTTTTCAGGCCTTTGGCTATGGCTCTGGCTCGTTTCTGGGCTCTTGCTCTGGCTCGGTTTTCTCTATCTTGGCTCGGTTTCGGGCTCGGTTTCTCGCTCTGTCTCTTTTTCTGTCTATGGCTCTGTTCGTGTCTTTGCATCGTTTCTGTGCTCTTTTCCTCGCTCTTTCTCGTTGTCGCTCTCTTGTCGTTTTCTTGCTCTTGGTCCTCTTTTCTTTTGTGTCTCTTGCTCGTTTTCTTTCTCTTTTCTTTCTCTTTTCTCGTTTTCTTTATCGTGTGCTCGAGTTTTCCGTGGTGTCCACCTTTCTATAGTTTCTTGATCTTGTTCTGTTCTATTTTGTCTTCTCTTTCCTCGGTTTCTGGCTGTTGGCTCTTTCTTATTTCTCGTTTCAGGTTATCTTTGCTTGTTTCCTTGCTTTGGTCTCTTTCTTAGGATAGTTTTAGGGATCAGGTGTAGGGTTAGGGTGAAGCTTCTCTAATCGTTTCCGCTTGTTATTGTTTTCTCTTGATATTTGATGAATAGGTTTGCAACTCCCTTTTGTTTTATCGCTTCACTCTGTGTTTGTTTTATATTGTTCTGTTAACATGGGCTACAAATAAAATCTCCATCATCAATATAACGCCACACCCATGTCTTGGTTTCCTCCTAATACGTCTTTCTGTAAAAAACACAACCTCGAAGACTGTTTTCAGCCAGCCTTTCCAAACGATTTCAATCGATCAGTGGTTACTCATTCAGTTCAGCCCATCGTTATTTATTTTAACATAGTTCAGCTCAGAAGGCAGCGCAAAACAAAGAAACCATCTCAACATTTCATTCTAACTCATGCCTTCATATTAATACATTCGCTTTCTCAACGGAGCTGAAAAGTAATTAAGTAGCGGCTGTGTTTATCTGTTCCGTCTTGCTCAAAAGGATGACAGCAAGAGTTTTTTCAACAGGTGCCTGCTGTCTGAAGAGGCACTGATGAAGCTCTCTCTCTCATCTTTGAGGGAACGCTCTGATAATAGCTTAAATTAAAGAGACATGCTTCCAGCTGTCAAGCTCTCAGCTCCGTGCCGCAGAGCGCTCTGTCCCTTCAATATAACACTGGCTGAGCCTTGAGAAGGCCAACATTCTGATCTAAGCCTGTAATGTTAATATTGTTTTTTATTTTCTGAGTGCCTGCGTCCGTCCTAGACAACTTCGAGATCGGGAACTTCAACCCTTTTTTCAACTGCTCTGACTCGGGTGCTTATCTCCTCATACTGCTAACTACTAACAAGGGATTCTGGAAATCACTGACTTACTGGGAATTAACATTTTATGTAAGCAACTTCAACACTTAAGGGACTTATCGGGCTGTGCAAATAACACTGAAGCACTGGTACAAAGTAGATCGAGACCCTGTAGAGGGGATCAAAGGTCACAAGTGACAAAAAAATGAATGACATGGGTCCCACAAAACTGTAAGACATACAAGCTAGAAGACACAGGGGATGGTGTGTTGGCTAAGGGTATAGTATGCGTTTTTATTTAGTTGTTTAACCCGCCATAGCAACCATACTGTTTTACCCTAGCAACCATTTATAAAGATCTATATCCGCTTAGGAAATGAGTTAATGACCAGGCGTTGGTTATTTAACTCATATTGCGAGCAGTGCATATATGATAACTCAAGACACCCTCCATGGCAACCCATACGTTTTACCATAGCAAACAGTTTTTCAAATATATTTTTCTCATCTTAAGAAAATATTAAGACACATGCTTTGGTTTATTTCACCTCATATTGGAGAAGTCAGGATGTACAGAATACTTACAGGGAAACCTTACAACTCTCATAGCACCATACTGTTTAACCGCAGCAATTTCAATATTATATATCACTTTAGGAAAGAGAGGCTCGGCTTTGCGGGAGGGCATTTCTGTGTGAGTTTGCATGTTCTCCTCGTGATCGCGTGGGTTTCTCTCGGGTGCTCCGTTTCCCCTCAAGTCCAAAGACATGCGTTAATAAGTGAATTGAAATAGAACATTGCCCATAGTGGTTAAAGAAGTGAATGTGGTTGTGTGAATGTTTCCCAGGCGTTGGTTGCAGTCATGGTACGGGCATCCGCTGCTAAACAGCTGCCAGAGAGTTGGCGTTTCATTCGCTGTGGCAACTACCCGAAATGGAATAAGCCCACAGAAGATGAGCTTAATAGAGAGTTAAGTACACAGGGGTTGTTAATTAAACTCATATTGAAGTCAGAGAATTATAAATTGTTCAGACCTCTCCATTGGCCAACCAAATTGTTAGTAACCACTATGGAAGATTCTAACTCATGCTAGTAAAATGTTGAGTAAGCCTTCCTTAATATCAAAGAGTTTTTTTTCACTGCTTCAAACTTTAAAATCTTCTAGCTTTCATCAACTTCCATAGTAAATAAATTGTTTAAGAAAACATTAAAATAGTCGGCTCTCTCACTCCTACATAAACTTTTTCCCAACAATTAAAACCTCGCTTCAGTTTAAAGGCGTTCGACCTGAACACCTGCAACCCTTGCACTCGGTTTGAAGAGCCAAATCCACTCCACATTGCTGAGCGCCGCTGACTCGATCCCAGAATCTGATACCGATCAAATAAAAGTCGATTCCGCCTTCACAGAACAGAACATCAAATATTCGTTTGCATGCTGAACTAGCAAATAACATCTGAAACGTTTTGCATGAGCACTATTAGCTCTAATCCGCTCGCTATCCGCCCAGAACGAACCCTGCCCAGACACGTGGCCCTCAGTGAGGGACCCGTGCCTTGCTAAAAGAGGCCAGTCTGCCCGGCGCTCTCCCTCGCCCGCTTACACTCTTGATTTGTGTGTATTCCCCGCGTGTGTTTTTGGTCCACCAATCCTTCCTACGTGCATTCACGCAGCATCTTGGCCGTTCTGTTAGCGTGCGTCATGATGAGCAGCCGACAGCGCAGCTCCCTGCAGACACTGCACTGCAGGAGGCTCCGCGCCAGATTCTAAGGTCAAGAGCGCCGTGGCTGTGAGTAACTGGGAGGAAGCTCCCCTGTGTTCCGTCCTCGCTCTGTGGGGACACTCGAGCCTTTGTGGGGTAACCCACTGGCTTAGCTCTTTAAAGTGCGGAACATAGGAGCTTTCTGCTACAATCAGTGCGTTTACAAGCGATTGTGTTGCTTTGGAAATTCAACGTGAAGAGAGAGCGATATAGAGAGAAAAAAGGGTAGAGAGGGAGAAAGCGCGAGATAAGTGGAAAGACTGAGAGAACCTAGGGAGCTCGAAGCGAGATAGTCGGGAGAGGGTCAGCAACGACTTAGCGCGCGGATCGATCGTGCACCTCAGTGCGATCTCCTCTCGATATTCG
>UELW01000399.1:0-54365 GCA_900490495.1 Danionella dracula | reverse complement strand
TACAAAAATTCATATTTTTTTTATTTTGATTAAAAATATCCAGCAGTTTCAATAAATGTTGATCGATATAATACCATCAGATAGCAGAAATATTTTCGTTTAAAACTTGTTTTTTTTTTAGGAAAGATTGTTTTACAACAGAACTGTTTATGTCGATTCAAGATCAGCCAATAAACCAGGCATCACCAGATCCCGTTCAGGAGGTCCTGGTTCCTGCACATTTTAGTTGCAGCCCTGCTCTAGTAGCATCCTACAAGCCAGGAGGAGCTTCACTAGTGCAACAGGTGTGTCTCATGAACCAAAAATGTGCAGAGCTCTGGACCTCCAGGACCAGATTCAGTGATCATTGCAATAAACAAACATCTCTTGCCTTGGCAGCAGGTCTGGAAATCATCCAGCGCCAGCTCCTCTCTCCGTTCCTGTACCAGTTCAGAGGCCCTCTGAGAGACAGAGACACAGACACAGAGAGAGAGACAGAGACATAGAGAGAGAGAGAGACACACACAGAGAGACACAGAGAAAGCACCATCCCATTACCTTTACATCAGTGATGGTTAATAAACAGGTCTATACCAAGATTTCAAAACCACGAGTAAACGAAAGTGAAAGTGAGCAGTTGGTCAGATCTGGAGTGACCCATACCTGGAGTTTGTGCTCTGCATGTAGCCCATCCCAGTGAACAAACACACCGTGAGCACTCACCCGGAGCAGTGGGAGCCATGGCTGCGGGGCCCGGGGAGCAGTCGGGGAACTGGTGCTCGCTCGAGGGCTCCACAGCTGTGGTTGCTGAAGATGGAGAGCAAGCGTTTCATCACTCGCTCCACCTTCAACTCTGTGGATCTGGGGATCGAACCGGTGACCTTCAGATCACAAGTCCATCTCCTGATCCACTGGACTTAAAACCTGCCATGATTTAAACACATACTGCTGTTTCCTGTCTAAAACATCAAAGGTTCATTCTCCCTGTGTGTGCGTGCGTGCGTGCGTACCGGAAGCCGCTCTTGCGGTACTGCTGGACGTAATACTGCAGCGCTGTCTGACTGAGAAGAGGACTGCGCGGAGGGTCTTCTGGCGCCCCCACCAACAACCCTCCTGGAGCAGAACAGAGCAGATTCAGAGTTCCAGAAGCACGAGACTCGAACGAGAATGAGTCTATCGCTGGTTTCTTCATTCACTTTGCCTTGTCTTCTATTTTACGTTACAGCTATGATTATCTCGTTCTGGATCTAATCACTGCAAAAACAACATCACGAGAAAATACAGAAGTTTGTAAAAAATCTAATCTATCTCTCTCTTTCCCTTCTATCCCATCTCTTTCTCAGTCTCCCTCTTGCTCTTTTACTTCTCTCGTCTCTTTCACTTTCCCCCCCATCTTGGTCTCCTCTTTTTTGACTCTCCCCTCTCTTGTCTCACTTTTCCTTCTCCCCCACCTCTTTCTCTCTCCCCCATCTCTTTGTCTCTTTCTCTCTATAATTAGCTTTCCCTTCTCTCTCTCTCTCTTTTCCTTCTTTTCCCTTTCCTCTCCTCTCTTCTCTTTCCTCTCCCCCCTCTCCAACCGATCTTTTTTTCTCTCTCCCCATCTCTTTAATTCGCCATTTCCCTTCTCTCCCCCCCATCTTTAACTGCCCTTTTCCCCCATCCTTCTCTTTCACCTCCCTTCTCTCCTCTTTCTTTCCTCACCCGTTTCCCTTTCTCTTTGTTCCCCACTTCCTCTCTCTCTCCAATCGAGCGATATTGTCCAGAACACCTTGGTGTTGGCTCCGACCGAACTCACCTCTCTGACAGACTCCAGCGGTGCTGAACTTGTGAAGTTTATCCTGCGGATTAGAAAACAAGGAATGAGGTGTTTAACCTGTTAAACATTTCTATAAATTTAAATAGTTTTTTTCCCTTCAGTAAGAGCCGTTCACACCGCTCTGAATGACGCATTTGCTGTGTCTCCCTCTCTCATAAATCCTGCTTTTATGGCGAGTACGTGACCAGCAGGTGAGGTTTATATGTCAAGAGATCCCCTGAAAGTCATTAGGATGCAGGGAGAGGCTCTGAATGGGAACGACGAGCGTCAGAGATTTATTAATCCGCTTCAGAGCCGGTGATTGAAGGTCTTTCCCTGGCCCTCATTATAATGCCGGGTCACTGATCGCTCGCTCTCGTCTCTCGTCCATCTCACGCTGATGGCGAGTCTCAGAAACATGAAAGCAGGGTTTCTCATGTTTAAGCAGACCTCAATCTAACAAAACTAATGTTCATGTCAACAACAACAACAAAAAAAATCAATATTTCCAGTCAAATAAAATGTTTGGCAATCTAGCATTTGTACAGGAAATCCATTTAGTATTTACTAGTTTAGCATTACTAGTTTAGTATTTACTAGTTTAGTATATAATGCCAACTGTTGAATTTGCAAACTATCGCAGGATGAATATAAAATATAACAGTGCAAGATATCAAAATCAACAAAAAAAAAAAAAAAAAAATCGGATTTTGGAAAGAATTATCTGGAAAAAAATATTGCAAGATTCTTTATAACCCGAAATACAATGTTAAAGTGGAAATGTAACGTCGGGTGAGCGTTGGAGAAATTTTCATAATATAGCAAAGCAACTATTCCTATATTTTCTGGGACGGCAAAAAATCACCCGCGCCAACCAGTAAAAAGAAGAAAGCAGTATGAAAATAAAGATTGACTGCATTTTTTAAAAGAAATGTACCAGCCTTTCTGTGGGTTACATTTATGAGTCTTATGTCATTATCTAACAATCACTTTTAAGTTATTTTTTTTAGCATTTATGATTATTTTCTCATTCTCTGACAAAACACAAACAACAACAAACACATCTCAGATGAGCTTTACGTGGACATAAGAGAAATAAAAGCTGTGAAAATTATTTTAAGACCTAGAAATGTGAATTTAATACTTAAAGTCTAACATTTAAATACCCAATTTTAGGCCTTACAGTTCTGTGCATTTTCAGAGGAATCTTGTCTTTGTTTAACAGCCTTTAAAAAAAGGAAATAGCTCCAGAAAAACATCTATTAGTGGGTGGCAGGAGATTGTGGGGGATATTTATGGAACATAATCATAATATCTACTACAATATCTACTGTGTGACGTGTCCTTTTGAGTGCTGCAGCCTAAGCGCCTTTTGTGTTTTGAGCAACTTTTCTCAGTAAATAAATAGTTTGTAAAAAAACCAAACCTCTTTAGTTAATTTGTTGTTCTTAGTCTTGAGAATTGCCACAGTTTCTTTGCTACCCTTTTACCAGGGACTTACAATGTACAGATGAGATGAAAGAATTTGGCTGGTGTTGGAAAAAAAATGGCTCCAAACAATTAAATCCAATGTATTTTTGCAACTGAATCTTCTAGCTCGGTGTGGACTGCTGGAATTACGGAACAATTTCAAGGTTTATCTCAAGATATACTTGCAAACGCGTTACTGAAGGTGACTTGTTTGATACCTCATATATCGAAGAGTGGAAATATCTTTAACAGTCAAGTACAAAAACACCATTTAGGTACTTCGTGTTAGTTTCAAAAATGAACCTAATAAAATCCCATTCTGTTTGCAACAAAGCCAGTAATTATTAATCACTGGAACCCCTAATGGCTGAGGAAGCCGGTCTGTGAGCTTGTTCCTGAAACACACTTGATTTGAGCTGAAACACGGGTTTCATGGCCCTTTAAGAGGTCCTCGGAATGAAACATTATAGAAGAGAGTTCCTCACGCTCGTTCTGCTGGACCTGAACACGAGCTTGAAGGTGCGCTCCAGATTCTTCTCCAGTTCCGCCTCCGCCACTCCCTGAGAACAGTCAAAACCATCCTCATACGATGAATAAACACATATTACACTAGTCCTCGTTTAACCGAGAGCATCAGGAGAATAATTAAAAGATATTTGGCTTGCTCTTTGCCATTTTTTGTGAACACGACAATAAACTATATATTTTCTACAAGGCGGAAAAACGCTGTGATGATAAAACAAGCCTAACCCATTCTGGTGATTGACCGCTGTAAGATACAAGGGAGGAATTAAAAAAGAATCTGCGCTGAGGAAGACAAACCAGCCGTTCCTAACAGATCTGGACAAAGATTAACAATAAAAACAGAACAGGCTCCGGTGAGTCCAGCCAAGCGCAGCAGGACTCTACGGCGCGGACACTCACGGGCTCCTGGAAGTAGATCTGGTAGTCGAAGATGGGCAGAGCGTGGAGTTTTTCCATCGGGTTTGTGTTCGGATCCACGGGAAACAGCGGTGTGTTGAGAGACGCCGCAGCACTGAAAAAAAAAAAAAAAAAAAAAAAAAAAACACTCAACTAATCAAAAACTTTTTCCCTTCACTTTTATCCCTTTAAATGTTGCTTATATAAACTTTAATAATAAATGTTATTAAATAGTAATAAAAAAAAATATTATATATAATAATAAGTATGAATACACATAATAATAATAAATAATAATATTTATTTTAATTGATTCACGCTAATCTCGTACTGTTTAAAGGCATCGTTTTAATAGGACAGGGCCAGGTGGACAGATTTCTGGACGCATTGCATGAAATAAGCAAAACACAAACAAATCACATAAAATGATTGTGTTTTTACTGCTGAGAGCGGAAGGATTCTCTCGGTCACGTCTTCATGAAAGATTAAAGGTTTACTTAGGAATTACTTAGGAGTCACTTATTAAAACAGACTATTTTGTGCACAGGCAATAAAATTATGAATATTCTGTTCACTGCTGCAAAAAAACAATGCACAGGGGTCTTACAATGATCAAATTTAAAAGAGCACATTTTAGGCCTTTCGATGTTCACGTAAAGCTCTTCTGATGGTTGCCAGAGATAAATGCTAAAAAAAAAAGGTGTTAGTGCTGCCATAGACAGAGATTTTTTTTTTTCAATCCTTTTAAATGTAAAAGAGATGTTAAACAGTTGCCATAGTTTGAGAAAAGGCTTATTAATGTCTTAAAAAGGTTTTTTAGATATTGCAAGATATTGACATAATACTCATAAACGTAAAAAAAAAAATGATGGTTAGTGTTGTCTGTGATTGAAAAAATAAAATCCTAAATGTTAAAACATGTAAAAATGATGGTTATGGTTTCCAGGGTATGAGAAAATACACATAAATCCTCAAATTTGTAAAAGGCAAGGTTTTGGTTGCGAGAGATTGAGAAAAGGTACGTACATTCGCAAAAGCATGAAAGTGATTGTAGGGTTGCCAGGTATTAGAAAATTATCATAAATGTAAAACAAAAATAAAAATAAATATGATGTTTAGGGTTGCCAGAGAGTGATAAATGCTCCTATAATTAAAACAAATGTAAAAATGATTGTATGGGTTGCCATAGTCTGAGAAAATGTGTATAGATGCTCAAAAACATAATGGTAAGGGTTGCCAGATTTTGAGAACTATTGGTAAATCATCAACAATATAAAAGTGATGGTTAGGGTTGCCAAAGATTGAGAAAACACTTGTGAACACTCATATACACACAAAATGTAAATGTGATTGCAAGGGTTGCCAAGGTTTGAGAAAATGCTTCTAAACTCTCAAAAATGTAAAAGGCATAGTTAGGGTTGCCAGAGTTAGATAAAATCTACGTAAATCATCAAAACCATGAAAGTGATGGTTAGGGGTTCAAATGATGTATTTGAAGCTTACTGTTTATTATGAAAAAAAGGTTTGTATGGTTTTTTTTTGATGTTATAATAAAAGTCTTAAATTATACCTTGTGCAACCTGCAGAAAACCCTGAATGCAATACTTACCCACATTTAAAAGATCTTCTCTGTTTATTTTTAATTACGTTTTCTTTTCTAAAGTGATAATTAAGGAATAAAATGTGCGTGTGGACACGAAAGCGTTCAGATTGTAAAGGCAGATGAACCTTTCGGAGGAAGTGCGTTTGTGTTAAAGATCGGTTTTCGAATGCGATGACCTTTTAACGAAAGATATTTGGAGATCTCTAGCGAGCAGCTTACCTGACTCTCTCCGGATGGTACTGCGCCATGTTCCAAACCAGCGCGCCGCCCCAGTCGTGACCAATCAGAGCAACCTGAGCAATGCCCTGCGGAAACACAGCATTGAGCCACTTCCAACACTACGAAAGGTCACGAAGCGTTTCTCCTGCGGGAGTCACAACTGGAGAGCGACTCTGAGAGGAAACGTGATGCGCTTGAGCCCTAAAGGTGAGCTTTTTACTGCAGCGAAGTCTAGGTTTTAAAAAATGAATGAAAAAAGATATCTGTATAGATAAGCGCAGTTCTTATTAACGTAAAAGGAAAACAGCACGTACCATCTTATCCAAAAACGTCACCAAATCCTGAGAGAGGTGGAGAAAGAGAGAGATGAACATCTGAGACTGGAACTGTAACGATGATGGAGCAGGTTCCTCACCTCCATGATCCGGTCTTGAGAGTATTCCTCAATGTCTGCAAAAGCAGCAGGAATAACATTTCTACAAATGGAATTTCAATTGCAGGTAAAAGGCAATAAATTGGTTTCTTCTGTCTTTTACCTCTAATTAAGAGAATTGAATGGCAAACAGACACTATTAAACGAGTGAGTAAGACAGTAGATGTGTTGAATCAGAGCAGAGATGGCTCTGGTTTCTGTTGAGATTCTGTGGATTTATTTCACATGTTTCACAATAAAAACACTCAGGTCACAAAAACTTGTGTACTTTCATTCTTTTGTTCTTTCTTTCTTTCTGATAATCAAACTTACACCCTCCAACTTTGGGTTAAAAAAAAAAAACTATAAAAATAAAATGCACATTAAAATAAATATACTAAGACTACAATATAAAATTGCATTGAATTTAAGTCTTCTAAAATGAATGCAATACTCCGCCCCAAAGATGAGTAAGCCATACATCCCTTCCCCCGCGTTCTTCCAAGAAGCAACTAAACATTTTGAGATTAGAAGCCAAGCAAAGTTTACGTATAAAGTGAAATAAAACAGTGCGGTTAATGACTGAAGTACTTCAAATGCTGATAAAAACATAAATAAAATAAATCAGGAATAATAAAATAATTCAATGTACACAGAAAATGTTTAAATATGATGTAAATTATTATTAATTATTAAATTAATAAAGGATTTGTTTTTTTAAAGGAAAATTTTCTCGTTCCTTCATGAAGGTCATACTGAACTTAGAAGTACCTGAACGATATTTTTCCTACTTTCCTGGGACCTCAACAGTTGCAATTTCCCGGCTGTCTATGAAGCTTCGGTTTGGATCAAAAATAAGAGAAATGTCAGCGTTTAATGACCAAATTCTCATCCTTGGGAAGAATTCAATCAAATTTTGTTTTGAAATTAAAAGAGCAAACATTAAATGGTGTTAACAAAAGCGTCATTGAGAAAAACTCAATATCGAATGCTCTTGAAACTGCTACCTTTAATACCAGGAGGATTTTCACCAAACATAGTTTAAAAAATAATGTCATCCGTGGCTCCAGAGAAGCAACCGCTGGCTGATTTTCATTCTCAGCACAGAGAACTCGGAGTCCCTTCAGCACTTACATCTGCTTCCTGAAACTCCTGCAGCTTCCGCGGTGAAGCCTCGACATTTGAATAGGTCACAAAAACACTCTTTAAAATATCTTTGAAACTAGCTCTCCGCTTAACACTTCAGCATCTCACACTTTACCTGAGAAACCCTTCAGCTCATCCCTGATCACAATCAACCAAAAATTTACTTTATTTTCATTATGGCTTGTTGATTTTAGCAGCAGATTGAAACTCCATCAATGAGTCAGTGACAGTCTGGGATCCACTTCTTTCTCTCGGCCCTAACCCTTAGCTCTTTTACTTTCCTTTCACAGAGAACGCTAAGAGGAAGGCCTGAAAAATGTGTGAATTGGGACACCACAGTGAAGCTCTAAAAAAACTACAAATAAACATGTCAATCATTAGTCTACGTTATGTTAATAGACTAAAAAAAGATTATTTATTTATAATAGCTATTATTTATATGCTATATATATATATATATATATATATATATATATATATATATATATATATATATATAAATGTAGCCATCAGTGCAAACAACATAAGTACAGTAAAGTGCAACACAACGAACAAGCAACTGTTTTTAAACGTTCCAAATTGGGCATCTTTGAAATCATTTATAATAAATATTTTATCCCTCCAGACTATCGCTGCACCCTTAATAACCTTAAAAACGTTGTATTACCAAAACCATGTCTTTGAATCACCTCAAATGACTAGAATGAGACAAACTAATGATCACTTTCATCAAAAAGACTAAGACTAAAACTTAGTTGGCTGCCAAAAACAACAGTTTTCAGAAAACCGGCTGTGTAAATATGTTTCAGAGTTCAGCCTGCATCTGTCCAAGCACTGCAGTGGAAGTGAGTTTTAGGGTTACGGGGTGAGCAGGGGGTGATGAGAGCCAGTGGGTGGAACAGGGGGAAAGTGGCACATTTAGAAGGACACTGAAATTAAATTGAAACACTTTGTTAACGATAAACATTCCGAAAGGTATAAAGGTGCAGTACAAGTCTAGAGAGGTGCAAAAATGTTATGAAAAAGCATTGAAAAAGGCATGATGCTCATCAACACTTCAATCCTTTGGATTTCCGCCCTTAAAACCGCATTAATATCTCATTTTAGTACTCATCCCTCCCAGAGTACTGCAGTAAAGTTTTCTGGCCCTAGCTAAACCTCACCTGGAGGAGCCGTGGAGTCACCGTAGCCTTTCATATCCAGAGCCAGAACCCTGAACCCCGCCTCGGCCAAAGCTGGAATCTGAGACGAAAAAAAAAGAACAAGAGATCAATCAAATGATTGGTGGAAAAAAGCCCTGGTTACAAATTGCTAATTAATATTCATGAGTTATCTACTGATTAAAAGACAATCCCAGACATGCACGTTTACCCTGACTCTTAGTATAACACATGCTGCTAAAAAACTGTTTCCTATGTTTGTTGTTCGAGCAGAAAACGTGTATTTATATTTCCTGATATTGATCACATGATAGAACAGCTGGCTCTTTATCTGGCCAGGCTTCCTGTTTGACCTTATTTAGCACACACATCTGCTGATATTGATTTTCTTTCCTTCATCAGCCGTTGTTTTGTCAGTTTAATAAAGAAGCAGAGAAAGGTCACACATCTTGGATTTACATCCTACGACGGGGTTTTTCTCGGTAGGATTCGAGGATGATACATGACCTGAAATAAACCCACAAGGAGTGAGTCACTATGGTTAAAAACAAGAGAATGACTGAAATCCCTTCAAGACTTTTCCAAGACCTATTTTAGAGCTATTTTATTTATTTTCTGCAGAGCCTGTTTGGTTAATGCAATTAAAAGACCATCACCATCACATCATAGTTATTTTTCTATTTTTTTATATTTAGCTGTATATTTCTCTATTACTAATGAAACGGAGTTAAGGATCGTGCAGTCAATTGTTTTTATCTTTCTTCAACCAAAGGCTGAGTCACAATTTGAAGATTTTGTTATCCGTATTTCTCTTCTACTTAGAGAACAAAGGAGATTATTTATATCTGCCTTATGCGCTTATACACTGGTAGACAATCAGGATCGTCTCGCAGGGAGGTCAAAACAGATACATAAAACAGAAGTTAAAAGCCATTTTGAGCTTGGACCAGAGAGAACAGGATGTGTGATTGCTGTGCATTAAAAAGGCAAAATTCTGTTAAACGTATTATTCACGAATGTGCAAAAAAATAAAGGAATTGGCTTTGGAACCAATTATGTGTCTTTCCTTTGAACTTGCGACTCTGTTGGATTAATAATTTAGGTTTAGAAGCCAAAAAAATCCCGAACAGATGGTGCTAGGAAACAAACGAAAACGGGAAGCAAACAACATTGAAATTCCATCAAGCGGTTTGTGATCATACACAAAATATTTGTACAAGTGCAGACAGCCACTTCCTGTTTACACTGAAGGGTAGAACCATCAGAGAACCAAAGAGAACTCATCCTGACCTGAAACCTCCAGGAGAACCAGCTCTCGGGGAATCCATGACACAGGAGAACAGGAGCTCCGTCTCCCATCTCCACATAGTGGATCTTCACACCAGGCTGAAGCACACGACAGAACTTTAAGGATCACCATCATTTCAGACTCCATCAAGAATATTCAGGGTGCAGATATAAAATATACTCCACCAGTCATGACACGTAGCGCAACCATATACAACAACGCATCGTAAACTGTTCAGATTGAAATGGACATGACTCAATCATCAGACATTTAACAATATCATTTAAAAAAAAGTACTTGTAGTATATTGTTTTTTTGCTATTCTTGAAGCAAATCTTGGCTGATACAAATAACTCTATTATTGTAAAATACAGTGATACCTCAAGATACAAAATTATTCCGTTGCAGGGTGATATTTGTACGCTGGAATTTTCATATGTTAAAGTAAGTTTTACATGTAAAATGCGGAACCCGTTCCAAGCCACAAAGAAAAAAAAAAACACAAAAAATGTAAAATAACATGGGAACCAGAGAGAAATAAACTAGGATTCTTCAATCCTTAATAGCACACATTATGAATCTAATAAATAATAAAAAAACAAACAAACAAAACAAAGATAACAGAATAAAATAAATGAAAAATAATAACCCTTATCTTTTGAGTGAGGCGCTGTGGGGAAGTGTCGGAGGAGAGCCATGGCCATAAAAATATGCATAAAAAAAAAGCAACACAAAAATATTCTCAATTTAGGACACCAACACAAAACCGATAGTGTCCATGAAGAGAACTGTTATATACAGTCAATGGAAGAGCAGGAGAGCTCTTCCGGGAAGACGGCATGGGGTGTCAGATTACCAATAGGAGAGCAGGAAACTATGCGCAAACACACAGCATCATGGCTGGAACTGACCAATGGGAGAGCAGGAAACTATGCACAAACACACAGCATCAGGGCTGGAACTGACCAATAGAAGAGCAGGATACTACGCGCAAACACACAGCATCAGGGCTGGAACTGACCAATAGGAGAGCAGGAAACTATGCACAAACACACAGCATCAGGGCTGGAACTGACCAATAGAAGAGCAGGATACTACGCGCAAACACACAAGCATCAGGGCTGGAACTGACCAATAGGAGAGCAGGAACTATGCACAAACACACAGCATCAGGCTGGAACTGACCAATAGAAGAGCATGGAACTGACCAATAGAAGAGCAGAAAACTACGTGCAAACACAAAGCATCAGGCTGGAACTGACCAATAGGAGAACAGGAAACTACTACACAGCATCATGGCTGGAACTGACCAATAGAAGAGCAGGATATTACGCGCAAACACACAGCATCATGGCTGGAACTGACCATAGGAGAGCAGGAAACTATGCGCAAAAACAACAGCATCATGCTGGGAACTGACCAATGGGAGAGCAGGAAACTATGCACAAACACACAGCATCAGGGCTGGAACTGACCAATAGAAGAGCAGGATACTACGCGCAAACACACAGCATCAGGGCTGGAACTGACCAATAGGAGAGCAGGAAACTATGCACAAACACACAGCATCAGGGCTGGAACTGACCAATAGAAGAGCATGGAACTGACCAATAGAAGAGCAGGAAACTACGTGCAAACACAAAGCATCAGGGCTGGGACTGACCAATAGGAGAACAGGAAACTACACAGCATCATGGCTGGAACTGACCAATAGAATAGAAGGATACTACGCGCAAACACACAGCATTGGTGGTGCGTTGAATGCAGTCATGTGATGCCCATTGTTGTCTTCCGTCCGAATTTCAAATGTAGAATATGTATTTCTCGATCGCGTTTTTCGTATCTTGATATTGTTTTAGTATCATGAAGCAAATTTTCTTCGAGTGGCCTTTCGCATCTTGAATTTTCTGTAACGTGAAGCATTGGTATCTCGAGGTACTACTGTATTAATATGTAGCCGTCATCGGACTCACTCTGGCTCATGCAAAGAAATGTATGATGAGCTTTTAGATGCTAAAAGATCGTCCTCCTGATCAATTTGAACACTTTCAACACTGAAAATGAAGTTCTAAATGACCTTAATGTTGACATATCCATGAGAGATGTTTTCAGGATCACAACACAGCGGCTGGGAATCACTCATAACCTGTTAAACACACAACAAATCAATCATAGTTCTGAAAAGAAAAAGTGAATCTCGAGATCCTGAGAGATTTAAGGGTTGTTTTGATGCATCTCAGTAAACTGATCATGAACAGAGACCTGAACAAATATGTGTAGGATAGTTCAAATAAGCAACCACATCCAGAAAATACTAACATCGTATGAAATACTGATTATATTGTCATGTCCACTACTTCCTGTACACAGAAAAAAACCTGATTGGACAGAAATGGATTGGGTGCACATAAAATACCGTAAACATTTGTCCTACGTTTCTTTTGAAAATGTGGAAGAAAACGCTAAAACGATAGAAAAAGAGTTCAAAACTACAATGATAAGTAACTTACAGAGCTAGCGCATTATCTAAGCCGCTAACAGCTACAGAACTGGGTTCTAGAAAAATTAATCATTTGCGTCTCTTCTTTGTAATAAAGTAAAATTATTTAAAAAAAACACAAAAGACCTGCTGACTTAAAAAAAAAAAAAAAAAAAAAAAGCTTAGATTTGATCTCAATTTTCACCAAACAGCTCTGAATCGCCCGTGTATTATTAGTAAAAGTAAACAGAGTGACCGTTTTTTGGACAACACAGCAGTTCAAATGAATCCAACTAAATTAAATAAAGTGTTTTTTTTATTATGAAGTAAAAAGTTTCAAACCAGACAGAAGAGCCCCTCGTTGCCCTGTGATCATCACACTGCTTGAAGTGAAATGTTAGATCTTACTCTGACGTAATTATCGCAGGGGTTTTAACAGCAATCCTGCGCTTCGAGTTCTCACCTCGACCCCTGTAAGCTTCCGGATTTCTTTAGGAGCCTCAGTGAAATCCTTGATCTGAACCGCCGTTATTCCCAAAGCTTGGGCTGCTTTCACACTTTCTTCATCCACATCCAGCCACACGGCCTAAAAAACATCACACCATTACCTTATCTCAAAAGATCTTTTTTTCATTCTCTCCAGGGCTTCTTGAATAATCAGCGTTTCCCCAAACTTTTTTGGGGGTCTGTCATTAATTCAGTTCTTTAAATCAGAAGAGCAAGAATGAATAGGAGCCTAGTGTTTCATTATCAGAGTCGGCCACCAAACGCCCATATTTGCCTTTAAATAAATGTGTTAACAACCAACAAATGAATAAAGCCATATAAATCGATCTCTTTGTTGACAAATCGATTTTAGTGTATCTACTAAATCACGCTAGACTTCATTAAAACTTTTAAAAAGACAATTTAAACATTCCCAATCATAAAAAGATATATAAATCTGTATTTCAATATGACTCAATGCCTGTAAAAGACTAACATTTAACATACAACAACACTTTTATTGAATGCTAACAGCTTTAGCATATGTCTATGGTGTTTTACATTCAAATCGTTAGCTTCTCGGCTAGATGTGTTTTATCACCAAAAAATTAACATGAAATTAACAAACACAACTTTTACTCAAAGCCAAAGGACAAAACCTTGAAATTCTTAGTTTAAACTTACTGTGTTTAACTCTGAAATCAACAGCTAGGTCAGACAACTTGGCACTGATTGGACGAGACTGTCAATCAAAGCACTGCCCTCTTGTATGAGCACTCGTCGTGATTGGCTGAAGTCTCGTTCAAATCGGTGCCAAGTTGTCTGTACTCAATGGTACCAATCCTTTCTGGTTTCTGAAATGTGTTCAGAAAACCCTTTTACAAATTCCTAAAATGCAAATTTATGGTCAGAAACCAGAAAAGGTACGAACCATTAGAGAACCAACAACTTGGCGCTGATTGGACGAGACTTCTGCCAATCAGCGCCAAGTGCTAATACTAGGGGTCTTGAGCTATTTCTGTAGTTTTCACAAAACATTAGGGTTATAATGACTGACATGAAATCACTGTGATGAGGAACCCTTATTCAGTTATTGTGAACAGGTCCGTTCTCCATGGAATAAGTATCAGTCTGTAATACGTTAAAACACGCTTGCCTTTGCAGGAGAACAGTTGTTGGCTAGCGGACAATGTGGGTAGCGCTTTGCAGAAATAAAAACGTTGAGCGTTTAACAGTGGAGCGATGATGTTTGCAAGAGATCACAACATTGTTGGTTCCAATTGTGAGAATCGTCAGATAATGTCTCTTTACAACTCTCAATACTTTTCCCACACAAACTGGAGAACTCAGCAGAGTAGAGTTACTCGCCACCGTACTCTCCTGACACTGTTGCTCTGTGCTGAAGAAGCAGGGAGCAGCACTTGATTGGCTGCGGCTCTATATAGGTACATCTGATTGGTTCCACACAGAGAAATGTACAAAAGCAGGAAAAGTGCATTACATCAGTGATTTCACCACAGTTTCCAAGTAATTGTATTATTAATTAACATTTATTATGGTATTGTCATTCACAATCTGTTAGTCTGATTACATCCACTAACCACTAAGACTACAAACCTCCAAGGGGCGGGCATTCCGAAAGGAAGTGCGGCACACGCTGCTACTGATTGGTGGGAAAACACTGACCCTGTAAGGATGCCTTTTTTGTTTTTTTTTAACAATTATTTATCAATAATGTAATAGCTAATAAAGAGTAAATATCCATAATGCACATTTATTTTAAACAATAACTGTTTTAATTGTTGCAATAAAAACGTGTAATATGTGACTTGGATCATTAAATAATTATTGTTATATATTATGTTGACCTATGTATGTCACAGAAATCTTGATATTTGCATGGTTAGCAATCCTCCGTCTTTTGATTAGCTCCATAGGAATTTTCCACTGCTCATTTCTACTTGTGAATTTTCACTTATTGGTGAAGGTCTTCTGTTCAATAATGCATCGAACAATTTCCATCCTAATTGCATCATGAGCCCACCTCTTGAGGTTCCACGGCGAGCTTCTTGAGAGCTGTGTTGAAGATCTCTGCCTCTGGGACTCTGGCTCGAACGTCACAGGATCTCAAAACCAGGTCGAAATGGTTTTCTACAACAGATAAGACTCTGGCGAGCGCGCTTCTCTGTGCCGTGTCATCCACCCAGACGTTTGCAAGCACTCCAGTTGCAATGCCTGAGAAGATGAAGACATGTGCATATGTTAAGAATTCTATCTGTGATATTTGCAACCAACTTGGTACTTAATGTGTGGTCTAATTGCGTGGTTCCCAATCCTGGGGTGGGTGCCAGAGTTCACCAGGGGGAGCGGATTAGGGTCGAGGTAGAAAGATATAAGGTAGAATACAATTCTGAGCTCCCAAAGTCAGATTTTTAGATCACAAGTTAAAATTAAATTTGCATGCTCGTGAGCTGCGCTTTGTGAATGAAATTTTCTTCTCATGTAGAAAAACTTATTTTGAGTGAGCAAAAATCTGTTTTAAAAATCTATTTGCTCTCGCACCAATCCCCTCATACCCGCGCTCGCTCGAACAAACCACATCTATAAAACGCTTTCTAGAACAGCAAGATACAATTTTGGAATTTCTGCAAAACTACCGCTCCACACAGCTGCCAGATGTGTTCTGGATTGAAACAGCACATCTGTACTTCCTTGAAAGTAAATGCACAGCTTTTGTAATGCTTATATTCATGTTTATTATAACATTCGGTGTATGTTCATGCACAGATGACAAAAAGCAAAAATGTAAAAATAAAGCCTGCCTATTCATTAACATTTCATTCAACTTAAATGTATGTTTAAGCAAATGTATTAAAATTAATATACAGATTAATTTACATTTACTATGCATATTATATATACACAACACGCACACGCATATATAAATATATATATATATTTTTTTTTATTTTTTATGTATATGTACATGGGGTGCCCCAGGGAAAAAGCCTGGGAACCACTGGTCTAATTTGAACATACCGTTACGCCGGAGAGCCCCAGCAGCATCCAGAACATCTCTGTTGAAATCCACCTTCGCAATTTCATCGAAAAGGGTTTGAGCTGAGAACGGGGCCGGTAAGGAGAGACCCTGATTGGTTGCTTCTTTTTGACACTCCGCTTCGAACTCAGGAATCATCTGAAACAGGAGATCCGTGAACAACGAAGCTCAGTGGGTGGGGGTTCTTTACAACAGTATAATGCTCATTTATATAGCGCTAGTTTAATAGTAGCTAATCAGAAGGGTGTAACGAGGACGTATTGAAGATTCTATTTTAATTCTATTAATGGGAGAACTAGTCAAATGGCAAATTCTTACGTCTAAACGACAAGTTGTAGCCAAGTTTCTCTGTGCACAATGATTATAGGAGGAAAAACACAACAAACAAATAAATATTTTTTAAACAACAAAAAAAAAAAATCCGAATGTTCTCACAACTACAGGTTAAAGACACTGAACAGCTCTCACAGTTCCATTCAAATACACAATCAAGCTTTCTAAACACTTCCCACAAAGCTCAGGAAATTACATAAAAGTAAGCAATGTCTGAAATGTGATGAACCCTGTCTGGATCTGCTGATGGTTCTGGGCAGCAGGATCGTTGAACTCAAAGGTGGGAGTTTTTCTTCACCGATCAATCCGGATTCAGAACACTTTTGTGAGCAAATGGTCAACCTCTTCCTTTGCTTTTGGCCATCATGGAAGGATACGAAGATAAAGAGCAAGCTCATCACATTTCCAGTTGCTCTTAAAATATTTTTTATTGCGAGATATATATATATATATATTTTTTTTTTTAAGTGTGCAATTTGCAGTTCGTCGTTTGGAGGTGCTTTCAGAAAATATGCAGTATGTGTGCGTGCTGTCAACATTTAAAAAAATTGTGATCATTTGCAGTGTATGCGATAACATAACATTTGTCAGTATCTCTTTTTTTTAAATTTGTGTGTTTTTTAAGTTGCATCATTGCCCTCTTTACAGTTCTAGCTTTAATGAATAAAAACATTGATAAATACTGTTCTGTCGGCTAGGTTGTTATCATTATTGCAGATAAGAAAAATGCCCTTTTTGGAGTGAAAAAGCACAAATTACAACTTCCTTTATTTGATCTCCCTAAAATCATGGAATCGTTTCTGCAGTTAAAAGCACGAATGAATGAATATAACCTGGGATAAAGTAGTTTTTCCCTTCTCTGAGAGAACCAGGGCACTGTCACTCCCAAGTTCAGCAGCAACATGCTTCATGAAGCCCCTTGAGAGCACAAAGAAGATGCATGAAAGTCAGTTATTTGAACAGTTGGGATGACCAAGCATGCAAGGAAAATAACAAAGCAGAATTACAACCGTACAATCAAATGCCTTAAAAAGAAAACATGAAGCAAGAAAGCTCACTCACCTCGAGAGACCAGCGTTTTCCTCGAACTTCTGGTATATTTGAGAGAGATTGGGGGACACAACGACCCCCCATAAAGGAAACAACACGCCCTTCTTCATTGAGAAGACGTTTAAAGCAAACCAACACGTCTGTAATCAAAGCAAACAGTAAATTAATTGCATTACAGCTCGCTCGGTGAAGGCTTTATCTGTTCGAGCAGTGAGCGCAGGGCAGAGTCCACTTTCGCGCCGCTGAGGTAAAAGTTCGTTTAATAAATCTGTGTTTATTGGCTCCAGATATTGCACACTACGACACAAACTCATAAAACGTCGCAGTTTACCATAACAAAATTACCCAAAGCTATGAAATAGTCGATTAAATGAGTCGCCACAACAGTTTAACTACTAAAGCGGAAGAACATGATTAATATTAATTAAGTGGAGTGACGACACACTTGAGACGAGCGCTGATTGGCTGACATGTCAGCAGCGAGGTATTTTTTTCGCTTTTTTTAAACGTTTATATATACAAAGTTCTAGTCTACAACGTACATTTACGATAATAGCGAAATTACAGTAAAACGTGGATATTAATTATGTTGCGTGACGACACACGTGAGGTGAGAGAGCTGATTGGCTGATATCTCAGCAAGTAGTTTGTTTCAGTAGCTGATCAGAATATTAAATACTACGAAGTACATTTACAATAATAGAACAAATGCAATAAATAATATAACCACAGCAGGATAAAAGGTTGAGCTTCGTATATATGAGTAGAAACTAATACAGCTCTGCTACTTAGCATATTGAAATAACGTCATTTGACACAGTATGGATACGCAGGTGGCATTTTACAAATATTTTTTGTATTTCTCATAATTAGCAATAAGTATACAGGATCTCCCTTCACAAAGGTTAGCTAAATCAATTGGTCGTAATAGTTAATTGATGATGAAGAAATAGCCTGAGATCCAATAAAAGCCATGTTTAAATCAAGTTAATAAAGTAGGACGTTTTATAATTTAAAAGGCTGAAACTTTATGTTTTACCTCAATTTAATATACATTTAGTTTCGTGGTTTGGTAATAGAAATAGTTTAAATGAAATACAATGCTTTATAGCCTTGAATAACAAAAAAATATTTTACAATACTTGTGTTGCAGGCGACAATACGAAAACTGCTGTTCAGATCTTAAAGTTAAAATTCCTCAAATAACAGACTATTATATATCTACATGCTTTTTTCCATATTAGTTATCGATAGGTTTATCGGTTACTTAGTAACAGTGTTGCATTATGTTTGACTGTTATACAAAACGTTTCTAGCAATTCGTTTTTTTTCTCAAAGTTTTTATGTCACTATAAAACGTATATTAACAGTAATAGTCGATTACTTTATGTTGTAAAGATTTAATTATTTCATGATTATCTAAATGTAATGATACTCATTTTTACGGAAGCACATTTTCGCTTGCCTAAAAATAGGTAATGGCTTTAAAAGATCATAATTTTTACTTACTAAATGTTTACTTTGAGATAAAAAGACTTAGAAACTCGAAAAACAAAAGTCGAAATTACTTCTATTATAAAGGAAACATTTTGACATTCTGACCTGCAGAAGCCTAACATGATACAACCGTGAACACATTTTATCTTAAAACATCAAAATTGAAATTTTTATTTAAAAATCTCGACTTTTTTTTTAAGTCAGAAATGGCCTTCCACACATTTTCAAGCCATCAGCGAATGAGCAGAGGTTTTCATCCTTGGCCCCGCCCACTTCCCCCGCGAGGCCGCGCACGCGCTCGCCATTGGCTCCGGTGCTCCGGTGCGCGAGGAGAAACCGGAGCTCGCTCGCGTACGCTCTGGAACCGGTTGGGCTCCCCGTGATCGAGGCTCCCTCCTCGGGCAAGGGACGGAGATGGAGCACCCCCGCGCGAGCTTCCTCCTGAGGAACCTGTGGCTGCTCGCGCTTCTCTCCGGACGCACGGAACCCGGTGAGGAAGACTCTTGCTTCTTTTATTCGAGCATTTTTTATAGCTTAACATTAATATTGATCAAGTTGTTGAATGTAAAAAATAAACAGCACCATACTCAAATAATGCAATTAAAACAACCAGGGATGATATTGAAAAGAAAAGTTAATCTATATCTAAATAAATCTAGATTTCAGGTATGGAGGATGAAATGTGCCACAATTAATTAAATAAATATGGCATTTATTAATTAAATGTGACGTTAATTAAATAAACGTTGAAGCAAATACATCTAATTCTTTAATTCTACTTTTAATTAATTAATGACAAAATTAATGACATTTTTTATTTCACAATTTTAATTCATGACACGTTTATTTACTTGATTTCACTTTTAATGAATTGTCACATTTAATTTATTATAAATGGCGTATTTATTTAATTATTTGTGGTAGATTTCATCCTCCATTTTCAGGGAGTAGAACTGATGGAAACTGTTACAAAAAATGTAATATAACATGAAAGTAATTTTTAAATCCAAGTTCAATATTTGCATATTACTAATTTTACAAAAACGAATGACTAATTCTGTTGCACGATGTGTATTCATCGTTTAACTGCCAAACCAAGAAAAATACAATTAAAATAAATATATGTTTGTACTGCTTCACTCCAAATGTAATTTAATTTTTTCCATTTTTAAAATACCAATGACTACCAAATGCTTGAAATAATTTTTTGTTTGTAAAAGTACCAAACACACATATGAGAATCCACCAAAAATGAACAGTAATACTAACTTAATGTCAAAGATTATATAAAAAACATCTTACTTTGAATCTTCATGAATTGAGGTTTCACTTAAAATACCATCAGCTTCTCATTTGACAGAATATTTTCTGCTTTGGTTTTTAACCCGGTAACCCATCTGGTTTAGTGGACCGTAAAGCTATAGCCATCTTAACACTATTTATGTTAGCGTAATGAAGCTCACCACCGCAACAGCATCACGTCTGGGGCAATATTTTTCGCAATCGTACGGCAAACATGATCCGAGTTCGGTATCTGTAGTACATATTTAATATGAAACATTGGAATATGAAAAGCAATGTTAACCTGGCTGAGAATTGTCTGGAATCGATCATGTACCACAATTCCTGGACCAGATAGAAATTGCTATGTGGAGATGCTTCTAGACTTTATAAATGAACCAGCGGACACAAACGAGGCCTGAGCAAGCGTCCAAACTCAGGCAGGAGACATCTCTGAGACTCGAACCTAGAACCTCTTTGCAGAGAGAACTGAAGCGCACTCTTTGAAAAATCAACTCTTTTCTGCACTCGTATTCCACGACTCCATTCAGGGCTCTATCTCTCTGGAGATCTGGATTCATGATCCATCAGAAGACTGATTAATAAAACGTCTCTAATAAACCGCGCAGCATTCTTCAGAAGTCTCTCAGCGTTATCAGACTTTCACGTTTGATCAGTTACGGAGCTGAATTAGTCAGCGGTCTCTAAAAAAACCCAACGGAATAATGAGGATCTCTCCGTTAGATAGAGCCCAGCGCTGAATAAAACGATTGGTCTGTCTTCAGCGCTATCGGATGGCTGGATTCACGCACATGCGGAGGACAGACTCTTCCAGAAGCTCTTCAGGGGATATAACAAGTGGTCCAGACCGGTGTGGAACATCAGCGATGTGGTGATCGTTAAGTTCGGCCTCTCCATCGCTCAGCTCATCGATGTGGTAAGATGCCTCATTAAAGGGGTCATGAACTGCTCTGTTTTTTCTTTTATGGAGGTCCAAGTAAATAGATCTTAAAATGCTCCAGTTTTGAGTAATAACTGAAGTTTTTGAGCTGAATTTCATGGTTTGTGATATAAAATGGCTCTGGGTTTAAGGAGGGGTTTGCGAAAGTTCCACAGTTGCAACAGTTCACTTAGAACAGAGGAATCGGGGCTACAAAAACAGCAGTGCGCAAACGTAGTCATTATGGCTTTTTATACAGCGTACTAATTTCTGTTCTGTGGGGTTTTAGTCATTATGGCTTTTTATACAGCGTACTAATTTCTGTTCTGTGGGGTTTTAGTCATTATGGCTTTTTATACAGCGTACTAATTTCTGTTCTGTGGGGATTTAGTCATTATGGCTTTTTATACAGCGTACTAATTTCTGTTCTGTGGGGTTTTAGTCATTATGGCTTTTTATACAGCGTACTAATTTCTGTTCTGTGGGGTTTTAGTCATTATGGCTTTTTATACAGCGTACTAATTTCTGTTCTGTGGGGTTTTAGTCATTATGGCTTTTTATACAGCGTACTAATTTCTGTTCTGTGGGGTTTTTCATTAAAAAGTGTAATGAAACGTCTGTTTTACAGGATGAGAAGAATCAGATGATGACTACAAATGTCTGGCTCAAACAGGTCAGGCAGTGAACCACCTTCAGCAGAAGTGAGGGGGGTGGGGGGGGGCTGATAACAGGTGCTTTTATTTAAGTTAAATCTCTTTGAAGTAAACTACTTCTCTACATTTAACCCCTGAATCTTCCACCATTGGAGTCAATGCAAAGCCCTAGTTCAGCTTGTGTGAACATGGTGAAAGTTTGCACACTAAGTAAAAAATCTTATCTAAAACTGACCCAAATTCTAACACAATCCCTCTAGCGCCACCATTAGTCCAAGCTTGCATGTATGTTTTTACTAATAACTTCATCGCATGGTTGTTCTCATCTTTTTCCCTGAGCATGCTGGGAACATGGATACCATTGTCTCATATTTTGCCTTAACGTCCTGTTCTGACATGTTTAATAAAACCTAAAAAGCGTTATTTGTTTTAGATCGTGCTTCAGATCGTGTTGGGTAAAAGTTATAGATCCAGTTCAATTCTTCAAACTGTTTTCGAATGCGACGCAAACATATATAAATTGAACTCACGTAAATGGTTCTAAGGCTATACATTGGCAACAATATGCGATATTCAGACCAGTATTGGTACTCTAGATCCTAACCCTGATATAAGGTTGCATGCAGAGTACCAGTGCACTGCCCCCTAGTGGTCCACATATTTTAGCCAACAACTACGTATAGCAGTGAATCCAAAAATTGATTTAATTATGTTTGGCCAAAAAAGCGTTGCAGCAGCACCTTGTTGTTAAAGGATATACATGAAACCAATTGCAAATACAATTGGCGATTACTTGTGCTAGCTTTAACATTACGCTCACATGGTTAGCTTTGAACATGGATACCAATCGGCGCTCCTAGAACGTTCATCCGAATTACACAAAAACCTCGGACCATGCTAACTAAAGTAATGGGGTTTGATTCTTCAAACTGTTTTCAATTTACGTGAAAACAAATGTAACACAAACTCACCAAGATGGTCAATGATTTGAGATAATCCGACCAATACTGGTTTAATACTGGAAATTGCCAGATAAATTTGGATTAATCCCCTCTAGGGGTTAAGATAGAACTACGTCTATCATTTCTCTGAAGCTGTCAGTTCTAAAATCATAATTTTAATTTTTAATGCTTTTGGACTCGTGCTGTTTCAAATCAAGTTCCTGTCTGCGTTAATGCCTTTCTTTTAGACGGCTGCTTGCAGCCATTTTTCTCATTGTTACAAAGCCTTGTACACACTGACTAATAAGATCCGAGCATGTCTGTAATAAAAATAAAGTTATTGCAGTTAAAGTTAGAGCAGTATAATTGTTACTACATTCAACAAGTATCTCTGAAACAGCAGAGATGACTCAGAGCTGCTTTTAAACCAAACACAGCTGCTATAAAAATAACTCTGTACTCAAGTAAGAATACATTCTTCTGTTACCTCTTCCTACCTGAAAACTACCTGAAAACTCTTCTCTTCAGGGAACACCTATATATATATATATATATATATATATATATATATAATGTTGCCTTCTGGCGTTTGTATGGACAAGAAATGTTTGGTCAGTAATCTCGGTAACTTCACTCAATACCTGACCCCTTCTCTCACAGCCAGAACGGAATAAATTATAAAAATGATCTCCTGAAATCTGAAAATGTTGTGAAATACAGATGTAAACTGATGCATGGCAAGATCAGTAAGTACATCTTATTAACTGTTTCTTGCTGGTGCAGAGAGAGGCCAAACATGATCCACACGTGTAATTAGAAAACATCAGCAAATTAAAAAAACTATTTATTAAGTTTAAAAACATGCACTAAAAATACAATACAGTGCCATATCTTCTACCACGCTTACATCACAAACAAACAGAAAGCTTTTACTCTTCCAAAAGTTTGAAAGCGCTACAGAAGTTCATGAATAAATGCAAATGCTAAATAAATAATTGCGATCAACCTGTTTTTTTCCTGGTTATCATTTTACAGCAACAGAACGAAGTGAAAACATGAATTGCATGTATTTACCTGGGTGAAAAATCATTTAAAATTGTCAGAAAACATCTTCGTCTTTTATTTCCTCACTGCTTTGGTTTTTGATCAGTTGATACAATTTCTATTATGAGAAGCTGAGATAGACTTTGACGGTGTAACAGATTGCATCTTGTCTCTCCTCTAATGTAAGTCGCTTTGGACAAAAGTGTCTGCCAAATGCATAAATGTGAATGTAAATGTTACCTACTTTATCTCAAGTAGATATTTAGAAAACCTTTACTTTACCTGTACTCAAGTACAACACCTGTATTCTCTTTTCACTCTGAGCCACTTTTTCTTTTTGTCTTTTCACGCTTGTTTGTGTACTTTGCACTCAACCCACAGCGTCTGCAATAAAAGAAATCTAACTAACAAGTAAAAGATGCAGAGCTATTAAAACTCAGGCATCGTTCAGAGAACAAGAGAGTGAAAAAAGAGCGAGCCCATAACAGCACGCCATGTCTGCTGCACGGACCGCTCGGGATTGTGTCAGTAACCTCCTAAAGTGCAGGACTTTATTTACCGAAGCAATTAAACACAACACGCATGCAGCGTTCAGGAGTGGATGTGCTTTCTGACCCGCAGGAATGGAACGATTATAAACTCCGCTGGAACCCTTCTGAGTTTGGTAATGTGACGTCTATCCGCGTCCCTTCGGAGATGATCTGGGTCCCTGATATCGTCTTATATAACAAGTAAGTCTGAATGTTCTTCTATGAAGGCGAAAACCACATGCATGAACAGCTCAGCAGGAAATTGGTTGATGGATTTAATGATTAATGTGCTCGGGAGATTTTAGGCCATTTTTAGGGATGCTAGAGGAACCCTACATCTCATCTCAGCACTAAATTTCAACTAAGCAGATTTATTATGAATTTAGTTTTCCATCAGCTTCAAGAGGAGCTGAAACTGCCATTCGTTCTGAGCCTCCTAATTAATAAATACTACTAAACGAATACTAATTCATCCATTTATTTTGCAATATAATGAAAACATTTTACACGTAATAAATTAGTTTTGCAAGTTAATACAATGGTTTAAATTAATATTTTTGCTTTGCAAATATAAAAAATATTTTATAACGTAATAAATGAGTTTAGCAATTCAATAAAAATATATACATATTAGTTTTATTAATATTCTTAATGTAATCAATTTGTTTTGCAGTTTAATAAAATAGTTTTTAATTCACAAATTAGTTTAGCAATTTAATCAAAAAAATATGTTTAATTAATAAATAGTTTTGCAATTAAATAAAAACCTTTTATTAATAAATTGGTTTTTATTTAATTGCAAAACTAATTTATTAATAAATTAGTTTTGCAATTAAATAAAAACCTTTTATTAATAAATTAGTTTTACAATTTAATAAAAAAATGATTAATACATTAGTTTTGGAATGTATAACAAATATTTTTTTATTAACAAGCAAATAATAAAATATACACTGCAAAAAAGGAATTTTAAGCAAAGCTGAAAATGCTTCAAATTAGATTGAAAATATTGATTTTCTTATTTTACGAAGAATTTTCTACTTTAAACCTTTTGGGTATAGATTACTTAGCTTATTTTGAGAAAATAACACTTATATTTTCTTGAATTAAGAAACTATGTGAAACAAAATGCCGATTTTGCCACTGATCTTAAAACAAGAATCTTAAAACAAGATTTTTTGACTCAACATATTCTTATATCAAGAATGTTACTGATAAGTTATTTTAAGAAATCAATATTAAATACTGATAAAAACATGCATCTTGGAACAAGAAAAAAAATCTTAAATCTAGTTCTACTCTAGATCAAGTAAAGGTAAGAACATTTGATTTCTTGAAAAAATAAGAAAAAGGAACTACACCGTAAATAAATCATCAATACCTCAAACCTTAAAACCCCATCCAGTTGTGATCTAACTTTGATGGAAGAGATCTGTACTTCAAAATAGCACTCTTGAAACAAGAAAAAAAAAACTCAAATATAGATAAACTCTTCCTAGATCAAGCAAAAGATTCTGCTAATGGGGCGAGCAAATTTCAGTTGGTGAGAATTCTTAAAATTAGCAAAAAACTTCTAGCTGGTAACAAATGCTGTTAGATCTTAAGAAAATACAAAAACTCTCAAAACAAGTCTTTCCAAGCTGTAAAAACGCATTGAAACTAGAACATTCCAACTTGTATCTAGTCACTAGTGCTCTTGTATCTAGTCACTAGCCGTCTTAAAACTAGACAATCTGTCTTAAAACTGATGGCGTAGCGGTCAGAGCGCTGACATGTGGAGCTGAAACCTCTGGTGACGGGGTTCGAATCCAGCTCTGGTCCTTCACTGATCTTCTCCCCAGAGCTCTACTAAGTGTTCTTCCTGTCTCCTATCGGAACTGTCCTGTCTAAAATGCATCAATAGGCCTAAATAATATATAATATACTTATTTAAAATTAAAATTGTAAGCTAGAATTTCTAGTTTTAAGAACCCATATTCTACTTTGAGAACTAAAATTAAGCACAAACTTTCTTAATTTAAGGTCGTATATACTTATTTTAATACTAAATTTTCTAATTTAGTCTTAAATAAAAGAGAAAACATCCTAGTTTTAAGATAGATTGTCTAGTTTTACGACCACTAGAGACTAGAAACAAGTTGAAATATTCTAGTTTCAGTGCAGTTTTACAATTTGTAAAGTCTTGTTTTGAGAGTTTTTGTCTATTTATCAGCTAGACTTTTTTTTCTAAGTGTAAGAAATCTTGCCAAGTCAAATTTGCTTACCCCATTGGCAGAGTTTAACTTTATTTGAGGTTTTTTTTTTCTTGTTCCAAGAGTGCATTTTTTGCAGTGTACAATTAATCATGGAGACTGAGATTAAGGTAAATATTTGTAAAACTCCACTGTTGTAAATCTACGGATTTAACCGAACAATTTTGCCAGGAAGCACTGCTAAAAGAGCAAACATTTTACTCTATTAATGCCCCAATGTTCTCCTGAGAATAACATATTTTCCTAAAACAATGCCCTGACAACTCACAGAAAATATTCTCTGGAAGCTCCAGGACCAGTAAGTGTTACCAGCAATGTTAAAATAACTATTAAATAATAAAACATTTCATGTTTTACAAATCCAAACAGTTTGAGTGCCCACCGTCACATTTTTAGCATTCTAACATTTACTTACTGACGCCAGATATGCTAAAATGTTCATTTTATTAGACTTGCTCGATCACAGCAGCAGGTTCAAAACTTCAAGAGAGCATCTAAACCTTTACGGCTCAGCTAGCTCTTGAGTTTTCTAACATCTATATGTGAAATCAAGCAGACGCGGCGTGAAATCAGCACTTCTCTGAACGATTAGCCGAAGCGTCATGTTTTCATCTCCTAATGAAATGTCAAAGGAATGCTCGAGCTTCCGAAACAGGTCTGTCATTATTAATGAGGCGAAAGTGATCTTCGCTAAAGAGAAATTGGGGTCCTCTTGCATCAGCGTCAGGAGCTGAATCTAAATCTGCTGTAGATGTAATTTTTGCAATCGCCGTGGAAGACTTTTCCTGAGGCGTTGGGAAAGTTTCTCTCTCTGTTGGCATCAAAGGCACTTCCTCTTTTAATGCAACCTAAAGCGCTTTTAAAGAAGTCCGCTGTGCTGGGATCTTTTCACCTCTTCGTTCAGGCTTTCTACAATGTTATTGTGCTATAAACGAATCAAATAAAAATGCAAAGTTGCTTCACAACAGTGTTATAATCAAGCCTACAGTGGAATATTAACAGTGTGTATTAGATTGTTTTATGGTGTGGAATAGTTGTGGGCGTTGTAGGGTCCCCAGGCCACATTCGGCCCTTGGGTTCACTAACCGGCTCCTGCAAGGTTCTCATTTCTTTGCTTTTATTTTAAAGTTTTTTAATCAAGTTCGTAATGACGCAATACCTGCATCAAAACACACACATGATTCGATCCTGGTCAAAAACAAGTGATGAGACAACTTTAGGCCACAAAAATGTAAAAAAAAAAAAGAGAAAGATAGATGCCGAATGCTGACATTTAAGCAAAAATTGGACTGCTGAGTACTTAATTTATTAAAGTCAGGTAAAGCCGTGTGTTTAGTTTGCAGGGAGCATATAACTGTGTTTAGGTACTATAACTTGAGCTGGCATTATGAGACTAAATAGGTGGAGAATTACAAAAACCTGACTGATGCTGAAAGGAGGCGGAGATTAGAAGCGTTGCTACCTAAACTGCAAAAGCAGGAAGGCTGTTTTTTTTTTTTTTACCAAGCTTCACACATCCAGGGAAGCTGCAACCAAGAACAGCTTTCTGATATCCCAGAAAATTGCTTTCATGACTACAAAAAAATGTATGTATTCGTTGGAAATGGGTGGGTTCTCCACCAGGGGGCATGGTGGAATCATGGCGGTGGGAGGAACATGAGGTTTGTTTGTGGAACACCATCTTCTGAGGTGATTCAAAACCATTGTTAATGATGAATATTGACTTTTTTAAGGTTATTAAGAGTGCATTAACCATGTAGAGGGGTCAAATACTTATTATAAATCATTTAAAAAGGCACATCTAAACAATTTTCTGTGTTCGTGTGCAGTGCAGATGGTGAATTCGCTGTAACCCACATGACCAAAGCGCAGCTGTTCTCCACGGGACGGGTGAGCTGGGTTCCTCCGGCCATCTACAAGAGCTCCTGCAGCATCGACGTCACCTTCTTTCCCTTTGATCAGCAAAACTGCAAGATGAAGTTCGGCTCTTGGACCTACGACCGAGCCAAGATCGACCTGGAGCCCATGGAGACCGCCGTGGACCTGCAGGACTACTGGGAGAGCGGCGAGTGGGCCATCGTGAACGCCGTGGGCACCTACAACACCAAAAAATACGACTGCTGCCACGAGATCTACCCGGACATCACCTACTTCTTCATGATCCGCCGCCTGCCGCTCTTCTACACCATCAACCTGATCATCCCCTGCCTGCTGATCTCCTTCCTCACCGTCCTCGTCTTCTACCTCCCGTCCGACTGCGGAGAGAAAATCACCTTGTGCATCTCCGTTCTGCTTTCGCTCACCGTCTTCCTCCTCCTCATCACCGAAATCATCCCCTCCACGTCTCTCGTCATCCCCCTGATCGGCGAGTATCTGCTCTTCACCATGATCTTCGTCACTCTCTCCATCGTCATCACCGTGTTTGTCCTGAACGTGCACCATCGCTCGCCCAGCACTCATAAGATGCCCCACTGGGTTCATTCCATCTTCCTGGATCTCATTCCTCGCTGGCTCTTCATGAAGCGCCCCGAGCACGAGAAGCGCAGGAAGAGGCCCAAGCGGAGGCGCTGGGCTCATCAGGAGACCGATGTGGATGAGACGATGCGACGAGGGGTTTCCTCGTGTCCTCTTCTGTGCGATTCTGAGCCGAAATGTGAGCTCCGCCCGCAGTTTGGGATGAGTTCACATGCTGTGGCGCTCTCCAGTTTGGTGTCGGAGGAGCCGCTCTTCTCTCCGCGTGTCCTGAAAGCTCTGGAGGGGCTGGGATACATCGCTGATCATCTGAGAGCCGAGGATCAAGACTTCTCTGTGAGAAAACCTCTTAATCAATGTCACTTTAACAATGGCAGCAAATTATAGGTTAGAGGTGCCGTATTGTGTCAACTGGACTTTTTTTAGACAGAGTATTGTTTCCTCAACAGAAAACACGTCTTGAGTACTATTCTGATTGGTTCATGCATGTTTACGTAATTCTATTTTATTTTTCTGAGAGCTCAAAAGGGCTTGATGGCTGCAGCCACACCCACCGGTCGAAGCACCCCCCACTAAGCAAATGCAGCTCATCTCAAGGAAGAGTGTACGCGCTGACTGACGTGGAAGTGAACTAAAGTAGAACCGCCTCAATTAACAATAAAAAGAAAGAGTGTTTTTTGACATTTGTTATAGAAATTATTCCTTTTAAATAATAAAGACTCCGGAGTCAAGGCACAGAACACAGCAACTGCAGAAATTTATAAAAAAAGATACCCAAACAATGAAATAAACTGCAATTAATCTAGCCTGATCGCTGTGCCATGCCTGCACATGAGAGTAGAGTAAAGCGCAGAGAGGCTCAAATCTTCCTCCTGGTGGCTTTTACATCCCAGGCCTACTACGTCATTTCTGTCTGTCTCCGTCTCTGTCTCTCTTTCTCTCTCTCATGTCACAGCATTATACTAAGATTAAATATAATGATTTACATTTCCCATCACACTTTCCAAAAGATGACTGTAGTGATCAGAAATGGGTGGATTTTTTGTGTGCCATCAGGTAAGACTTATCACCTTTGTGTTTTTAAACATTGATGAAGGTTTTCTCAAACTCTGGCAACATAAAATGCAAGTTAAATGTTCATTAGCATTTCTCAAATTCTGGCAACCCTATCAATCACGTTTAAATAATTTTTAAATTTATGAGTCTTTTGTCAATATCTAGAGACCCTATCAATCACGTGTAAATATTTTTTTTATTTATGAGTCTTTTGTCAATATGCGACACATTTTATTATTTTCAGCAGTTATCAGTGTTCACAAGCGTTTTCACAAACTCTGACAATTCTAAGCATGATTTGTTTTGGCGTATTTTCTCAATCTCTGGCAACTCCAACAATAACAAAAAACACACATCAGATGAGCTTTATACAAACATAACAAAAATAAGAGCTGTTTTACAAATGATTTACTACCTACAACACTGAATTTGGGCCTTTACACTTTTTAAGATCCTGCAGAAACCCTGAGCAGTGATGAGCAGTGATCTACAGGGGTCAAATCTTTATTATGGACATAATATGGCACCTGTAACAAAGCTTTTGCATGTTTGAAGCAGAAACAGCATGAAACCTTCTGTGTTTGGCGCTCCTCAGGTCAGGGAGGACTGGAAGTACGTGGCGATGGTGATCGACCGGATCTTCCTGTGGATGTTCATCATCGTGTGTCTGCTGGGAACAATCGGACTCTTCTTACCTCCGTGGACTTCAGGGATGATCTGAAACACACGCACAGGCAAAACCAGGCAGGGTCTTTTCCAAACATTGAGCTCTTGATGGGATGATGAAGGGCTGCACAGCTTCACGTGTGGGAAGAGATTGAATTTTAGCAAATAAATGAAATGAGACCATGAAACCTGACATGGCATACGCAGGCCTTTGGACAGCAGGAACACGATTAATCAATAACCGGAAAAAAATAATTCATATTTGGCTCTGGATACAATTAGTAGCAGAAGACCGTCTTTCATGACAACTGTTATAGAAAGATGCTAAAATACGCATTTAAAGCTGTGTTCTAATTGGCTACTTTCCTCTGATTGGCTCCTCAGGTCATGTGTTCACCATTGGGTGTGTGGAGCTGCTTTATTAAAGCTTTAAGGAAGTCAGGATTGTTATCCCAGGACTTCATCACCGCCGATATTCCCCAATACGCATTTGCACATTTTCATCTCAATCTTTTTGTTAACACTATTTGGTTCTAATAAAGTTGCCTCAGTTAATCAGATATTTATATCAACAAAGCCCCGACACTACCTAGAGACATTTACTTTCAGTAATAGTGCAGTTTGGTAGACGTTAGAGCTGCGTGATTCGGGAAATCACGATTCACGAGTTTTTTTGCTCAGAATAAAGGTCTGAAATTTTGAAGATCTTTTTTATCTTGAAGTCACTCCTGGATGTAAGGCTATCGAACACAAACAGCGGGGAAATAACACAATTATCTTTGCTCTGAATAAAAAGAAAAATTATTTAAACATCAATTTCAATGTTGTTCAGATTTAATGTTAGTTAGTAATCAATGTTATCTATATAGCCCTAATTTTACCATAAAAAAAAAGTTGCTCAAAAGTGCTTCACAGAATCATCAGTTAAAAATTACAATAAAGAAAACAGTTTTAAAAATCCCACATTAACCATAACAGGGTTAAAAATGTACAAAATCACGAACATACAACAACTCTTAAAACGCCTGCACATAAAAACAGCTTTAATCTTTTTGTAAAACAAATAGATGGGAAAATGCTGATCTTCCTCAAATGAACCGATGTTTGCTTTGTCTGGCTCCGGATTTGTGTTTGAGCAGCTTTTCCATACAATTTTATTTTCAACTCGTAAAGTTCATGCAGAACATGAAAGAAATGTTCACAAGAAAGCTTAACGCACTCACGAGCCACAAGCTGCTCCGATGAGCTCAAAAGAACTGTTTATTCTATCGCATGTGTTTGATTTGGATTTAATAAGACATGAGTTGCTTTATGTTGTGTTGGTTGTACTCTGTTTTTTTAGTTTCTCTCATTATACACGTAATCAAGTTCTTGTCATCAGATGTCTTTTTTTCTTCTTTTAACTCTCTCCTATTGTTGTGATCCACATTCTGTAACATTACATTTAAAGAGCCAGTGTTATGACTCTTTGGAAATAATCTTTCAAGTCATGGAAAACAGCGCTGCGAGTCCGAGTCTGAGCTTTATTCCTGAAAAGTATTTCAGTGTTGAGCGATCATCTTTAAAAAGAAAGAGTCGACTCAGATTCACTGAAACAAGTCTTTTCGAAAAGTGACGTAGAACTGTACAAACCGTACTAAGCTCACGCCCGAGGTTACTTGGAAAGGTGTTCCCCAAACAGAGCTGCTAGCGGTTGTGATTCGGTCGCATCGTCTCGAGGAACTGTTTTTTCTTTTGTGAGGGATTCTCATCTTTATATTCTCTGCTGAGAGAAGAGTTTGTGAGGGAGCGCTGGTGAAGCTTCACCTTTCACCTGAACCTCAGGAGAACAACGTCCGCCATTTTCACAAGGACTGTTTCGCCAATCAACTCCGGTTTCGCTAAAAGGCTTTTGATGAAGAATAGATCAGCTTTATTTGGGCCGGCATCTTCCTTCTAGTCAAAACTGGTGAATACGATGCTTAATTAATTGATTAATTATTTCTGAAGCGCTCGATGCTGTTTCCAATAACTTGAGTCTAACGACCAATCACTGCAGATTGCATCACATAAAGGAGGAGTTTTGTATGAACGAGTCCCAAAACAAATCATTTTGAAATCATTGAATGCTATAATCACTGCATTGTGATCTTTTAGTGAGGAAATATGCAGTTCTAGGAGAAGTAGTTTCTTCGAGTCGAGACGCACAGAACATGTGTAGCAGTCGTATGATACAAACACACCACAAACAAAAATGTTTTCAGGAAACAATCAGAATGAGCATTCTGATTCTGAGCATTCAGGCCTGCAGTCTGAACGAGGTCTGGCTCTGAGAGAGACTTCGGAGTTGGTGTTGTAAAGGAGGGGAAAAATAAAGAAATTCTGCTACAGCATATGGGCAAAAAACTAGTTTTTTTGCAACAAAGTCGAGTATGTTAAGGATATATCTCTTCAAATGTGATCTCAGCTGACTTCTTTAGCTATTTTTGTTGCATAAATTCCCAAATATGATGATGGGACGACCAGGTGTTCCCACCACAGTTACAAGTGTGTTATAAGCATGAAAACACTCTACTCTGCTGCATTAAAACTGAGTTTTTTTAAAGGTGAGAGCTCATTTTTAGCTCTTTAAATCACTGAAAACAGAGCTGAGCGCCTGACATTTAGCACTATCAGCATCTGCACTCGTCTCATAAAGAGCACAATCGTCACTGCAGAAACATTCAGAATCAACCTTTGGGAACAAGCCAAGCGTTTGTGTGGCCCTGACTGCTGCCAGATCCCTTCAGGTCACTATTTGGCCTTCATCAGGCATTCACTGAACCCTGATTGCATTCGGCGCAGCTTTCAACAGTAATTATCTCCGGGGTCAGAAGGGCTTTCAAGGCTGCGGCAGAGACTCGTTATGGCTCTCTTCAGGCTTTGAGTTGCTCCGTTTGACATCATTCAAGGACAATCAGACCTCTTAATGTATGAGGAAGAGACTCAACCAGAACCAGAACTCCCCTGTTTGGTGGCCCTTTAAAATAATCAACAAAAAAAGCACCTGAAATGTGAAAGGAGAACGGAGGAGGAGTTGCAGTTGCCTGGATGCAGTCGAGGGCTGCTTTTCATTGGATAAGAGCGCTCATGAATAATTATAAGTTGCCAGTGCCTCACGAATGGCAGGTATGAATGGATTTTTTAAAGTTACAGAGCTATGAAAAAAGACTATTAAACATTAATTTTCTAAATGACGTTAAACACCTAACTCTCACAAACAACATTTTTACTTGAAAGTTTAAACAAGTGAGTTACTAAAAATGTATACTTGTACAACAAAACCAGAACGCAGCAGGGTTTTTTCTTCCGCTATAAATTATGGCATTTGAACAAGTATATATTAAATAATATTAATTCGTTAAAAAAACTAACAGTCATAGTTAAATTGTAAATACACTATAAAATTGATAGATTACATGTTTAATTAAATAATTAATCTAAAATAATATCAATAAAAATGGCACAAGTATTGAATTTAAGAAATATTCCTATATTTATTAGTGAGTTTTCTGTAACTGAAATGTAAACATATTTAGATCTGCAATTAACAATAGCCTTCTGAGAAGAAAAAAATTATAATAAGATGCAGAAGGCCTAACCTATGTTATTAGGAACAGATTCAATTTTAAATTTTATTTTATTTTTCTCAGTTTGTTATATTAAAATGTAATTCTCTCACTGAAACACAAAACAGTCCTCCGCTCTACAACTATGTTGCTACAGAGAATTCAGAGTTTCTGTTACAGTACTTGGACACTTTCAATCCAGGACCACAGCCCTAGCAGGAGGCAGGTCTGGCAGAGTTGGCGCGCACCCGGGCCTGGTCCACGGCGTCCAGCAGGTTCTTGGAGTCCATGGCGAGCGTGTGAGCTGCGGACAGCATCTGCTTCTTACACTCGTCCTTCAGAGAGGTGACGGCGTTCTGCTGCGCCAGACGCATCTTACTGATCAGCTCCGACAGGTCCTTGTTCAGAAGCTTCTGAGTGCCTTCGATCTCAAAAACATACAAATCGCACGATTAAAACGATTTCTAGTGCAGGCGTCTCGAAGTCAACTCCAGGAGGGCCTGAGCTCTGCACAGTTTTGCTCAAACCTGAACTGAACACACCTGACTCCACTGATTAAGCTCTTCTGAGTTTGGTTGAAGCTCCTGGTGTGTCTCCTGAAACAGGGTTGGAACAAAAACCAGCAGGGGTTGCGGCCCTCCAAGAATTGAGTTTGGGACCCCTGGTGTAAAACCTTATATATTATTCTGAGTTTGTTCCTCACAAGAACAGAAATGATAGCATCTGATACTGTGGATGGACAGGGTTTTGAAGAAACCAAGAACTTAGGCCTCTAAGAAAGGAAGAATTACGCTTGTTTATTCTTTTCAATTCTAAGAAAAAAATGGTGAATTTCTACTGTAATTAATATATTTTATTATTCCAATTTTTGCGTTTTGACTTATTTCTGGTTTCTAGACTGCTATCGTTGGACAATACAACAATACTTTTTTTTTTTACTTCACCACCTGAATTTTTCGTCTCTAATCAAAAAGCTTCCCCTTACACAATTAAGCTGGCCTAGAAAGGTTATACAACTCTTGTTATTTCTGTTCTTTGTGGAAAAAACTAGCCTCTTTTTTTTTCAAAGCTATACCCCTCTAACAGGATATAGATCATTTGTGTAACATTCAGTTAAAATGATACACATTTTTTTTGCTTTGAACCCAGAATTAGTTTTTTGACCCAGATATTTTTTAGGTTGATGTTTTGTTTGGTTTTGAAGCTGGAATGTCATTCCAATTTTTTTTATTGTTAAGTCGCCTCTCACATCGTCACTCTTTTCGACCACTAAAGAAAATATATTCAGAGAACAAAAGCCTCTCGAAGCAGATGTTTTAGTTTCTAGATGCTTCACCTCTGTCCTGATGGACTCGTGAAGAGTCGGGAGGACTTCATCCACACTGCGGATCAGACTGCGCAGCGTCATCCCCACAGACTGCAGAGACACACAATAAATAATCAAGACAAACGCCCACCGTGAGTTGAATCTGACCAGAAGCGTACCTTCACCCCAGTGGTGTACTGAGACGCTGGCAGTGTGTCCACATCGTTCTTCAGCTTCACCACCTCCTTCACCAACTCCATCACACACCGGTACACCTGGTCATCTGTGCGGTCCAGCTCTGCGGTCGGAGCCGGCTGGTGCACACAAACTCACTTATGTTAACTCAAGCAGGGCACACTCTAGAATAGTTTATATAGATAATGATGATGATGATGAGCATCTCTTTACCTGAGCGCTGGGCCGTGGAGGCTTCTCTGGAGGAGCCTGGAAACCTACTGAAACGAGACCAAAAACACCATCAAACTAAAAGCAAAAATATCTATGATTTAATGCATGGGTCTCCAAATCAGGTCCTGAAAGGCCGGTTACCAGTAAATTGTATTATAAATACCATTTATATGCTATTATAAAGTAAAATGTAAAATAGCAGGTCTTCTTGAAAAAAAATGTATTGCTCATTTCTTGATCATGCATGTAACGCTCTATATTACGTTATTAGTAGGTCCTTGCTGTCTAGACTACAGAATTCTACGGCCAAATATCTGACCCCTTTTAAGAGGAGCTACCCCATTATTACACCCAACATTTATCAACTGCATTGGCAACTTATTGAGTACCAAATTCACTTCAAGATTTTAACATTCATTTTTGAGTCCGTAAACGGTACAGCGCCCTCATTTTCTTATATAGCCCAGTTCAGGAGCGGCGCTCAGCCAATAAGCTGCTCCAAAGATGCACTCCGAGCCCTGGGCTCATCGTGCCGTCTCCGTAATTGAACCCCAGCTCTCGAATTCACTTCTCTTGGACATCATTGCTGTTTCAGAACTGTGTGGTTTCAAATCTAAATCTTTTGGAACTGGCATTTGAATGGGGTAGGATGATGAATGGGGCGTCTGCTTATTTTATTGTGTTGGGTGAAGTGATCTTTTTGCTGTAATTTCTGTTTGTTGTTGTCTAAAAAATAGTTTCCAATGTTCACCTTAGCAACCATATTTAAAGATCTATATCTCAGCTTAGGAAAAGAGTCAAGACACAGGGGTTGGTTTATGTGGCACATATTGACAAATGGAACATTTTATGATGTCAGTGATGCCTTCATAGCAACCATAGTGTTACCTTAGCAACCAATTGATAGATCTAAATCTCAGCTTAGGCTAGTTTATGACTCATATGGACAAATGGAACATTATATTATGTCAGTGATGCCCCTAGTGTTACCTTAGCAACCATTTTTAAAGATCTAGGTGGTTAAGATGCTAAGTTGATGTATATGAAATATATTGACAAGGAGAATATTATATGATGTCACTGACCCCTCTATAGCAACCGTACTGTTTACCCTAGCAACAATTTTCAAAAATCTATATCTCAGCTTAGGAAAAGAGCTAATATATGGGATAGTTTAGATGAGACCTGTTGACAAGGGGTTATTATGTGTCACTGATGGTTTCATAGCAACCAGACTATTTACCCTAGCAACCCTCTTTAGAAAACACAAACTCTTGCCCATCTTAATAACATGATGGATTGTGTCTTATTTAAGCACCAAATTGTCTTTTAACTGTGAATTAAAATTCTTTTAAATGATTCAAACTTTGTAGTTGTTGTCTTAAAATTGTTTCCTATGTTCAGCACCCTGAACAATCAACAGGATGATGTGTGTGCCCTTTTATAAATTGAACTAAAAGCAAACTCACCCTCGGCTGAGTCAATTTCTGACATCTAAATCAAAGAGAAACATGTGAAGGGTGTTAAACGCTAGAAAAGAAAAGGTGGTAATAAGAGTAGGATTTCTGGAACTGAAAATGTAGATTTATCAAAAAACATTCATTAAAATACATCAAGTTACCGCTTTAGTCTTTGTGTCATCATTGACTAATGGAACCTGAAAGAGGAGCAGAACAAAGCTTAGTTCATAGTTTCTAACCAACCCTTAAACATTTTCTACATGACATCTAGTAATTGAAACGCATTCAAAAACATCCAACAATAAATACAAAACTGATTCCAAAAAAGTTGGGGCACTGTACAAATTGTGAATAACAAAGTCATGTATAATTTGGTGTCAACGGTTTTCAGAACATGTTTACCTCTGTAAGACATCACCTCTTATTTTTACAAAAATCTGGGGACGGAGGAGAGCTGTTGCTCAAGTTTGGGGATATGAATGCTGTCTCAATCTTACCCAATACACCCTTCTAGCTTCTCAACTGTCCTCTTTTTGCATCTATCTATTCAAGACCCTTCAAATGTTTTCTATTGGTGAAAGATCTGTCCTGCAGGCTGGCTATTTCACCGCCTGGACACTATATACACAGCCATGATGATGCGGTTAAGGCATTTGAGGTCTGGTTTGTCAGGTTGGAAAATGTTATTCAGTGGACGTCTATTTCAGGGAAGACATAAGAGCAGATGTTGTTCTAGAACATGGATATAGACTGTTGGCTTTCCAGATGTGTGCTCTGCTCATGCCACATGCACTCTACCAACAGAGATCCACGCTTTGAGTGCGAATAACACTCAATAACAAATAAGGGTTTCCTTATCGACGTTAGTCCGAACGACATCCATCTTTGCTTTCCAAAAATAAAACATTTTGATTTGTCTAACCCATCCATCTTGTTGGCTTTCTTCCTTTTGGGGTCGCCACAGCGGAATGAACCGCCAACTCCATGGCATATGTTATACACGGCGGATGCCCTTCCAGCCACAACCCATCGCTGGGAAACATTCACACACACTCATTCACTCTTTAACACAATTGTTCTTACTCAATTCACTTATATCGCATGTCTTTGTTCTTGTGGAGGAAACCGGAGCACCCGGAGAAAACCCACACGATCACAGTGAGAACATGCAAACTCCACACAGAAATGCCAACCGACCCAACCGTGGCACGAACCAGTGACCTTCTTGCTGTGAGACGACCGTGCTACCCACTGCGCCACTGTGACGCCTTTATACTGATATACAAACTAATATAATTCTTGACTAATTTGAAACACTAACGGGCAAATAACCTTCACAGAAACTACTCAAAACACCTTCTTGTTTATTTAAAATCTCAGCCTGGAATGAGAGCGCGTGAGAAAGACTGACCAGCAGCTTCTCCTCCTTCTCCAGCCACTGTTTGTCGTGGATCATCTGGTGCTTCTGTCTGCGCAGTGTGTCCTGCATCTGCTGCCGCTCCAGCTCCCACGAACCCAAGCACTCATGCTGCGCCTGCAGACACAGATGAGCCACGCTTCACTGCTAGTCCAGAGAGGGCTTTCAACCTAAGCTCTGGTGTTTGCTTGGCTAAAGCTGCTTTAATTTAAGCTATCCTGCTCATCAATAAATGTTAAACTGAGATTCCCTGACACCTTTATCATTATAACATATGTAAAGATTGCAAAAAGTGCACAAGCATATTATATTTCATGGACATAAACACCATAAGATACTGTAAACACATGAAGATTGATTATTTTCTTTCTGTGATTGCATTTGGATAAAAAAAATCTACTGAGGATTTATAATTTTTGTGTGCTTTAAAACAACAATTAGATCTAAATATGAGTCTTTGAGTATTATTTAGAATAGATAAGTTTACTCTATTTTTATAGGCAAGTAATGGTACTTTTACTTGTGTATATGTCAGTACTCTTTCCAACACTGGCCACTAGGAGGTGGTAGATGACGTTCTCTTCTTTAAGGGTGGATTTTAGGACATCTGTCCTAAACTAAACTCATTGAAGTGTTTTAAAGTCAAAAAGGAACAAAGAAAAAGAGTTTAAAACAAGACATGTAGGAATGAAAACCCAACAGTAAGATAAAGGTAAAGCTCGGTAAGCAGATAATGCTGACGTTTAGATGCAAATATCAAAGTATGTTTCTCATTCAAGACTCATTTCTGCTGATCAAGGTAAAGCCCTGGCACACTTTGGACCTAAAGAAAAAAATCTAAGTACTTTACATTGGACTAAAAACAGATCAGCGATACAAAAAAAACAGACAATAAAATAAGTCAGAGATAAATATTTGGTTGACAGTTGGAGACAAAAAAAAAGTACAGTCATTAAGCGACTAATATTCACTTCAGGTCACCAACACCAGAGTAATGCCAAAGTATCTTCCCAAAAACTACTACATTTTTTACTTAATCATTTAAATTGACCTTCAAAGTTACCAACAAGTGAGTTTCCTTTTCTCCTGAAGAGACACGGCACGCTCACAACCAACAGTGGATGCACAAGCGAAGCTGAAAGGGAACATTGAAAGCCGCTCGATCTTTCACACAGGACAGAAGATGTCGGCTTGAGCGCGAGCACAGAGAAATCACAGAGACTGGAAACCTGACACAGCAAGTCATGTGACAAATAAGAAGCCAAGTTATGGTAACAAGTGAATGTTGCTTCACCAAGTATCACATTTTCATTAATGAAATATGCAATTTGAAACTCTGAAGTATCACCAAAAGTAATCATAAAATAGCTCTGACGTGTGACGCAACATTAACTTTAAATACTAATGTGACTGAAAGTATTGGTATGAAGAGAATTGACATGATATAATTATAATCTTATGCTAATTCTCCATAAAGAAATATAAATAATGGTTTAACTTCTTAAATTACTTTATTAATTAATCATTAGAAGGTGTTTCTGTCTAAAAAATATTCCAAGTCGTGTCTCTTTGCAAGATAAAAACGAAAAAAGGAAGCAAGAGACTTGGTAAATATACACACCTTGCGCTTTCACACTATGAAAAACTATAAACAAAGACACTAAGCGTTTTAAAGAAACAATACACATTCTACCACCTGAACAAGATGGCTTAGATTCAGGGTGCTGTATGGCACCAGGGTCGATCTCGAAGGCTTTTATTGAGAGAGAGAGAGAGAGAGAGAGAGAGAGAGAGAGAGAGAGAGAGAGAGAGAGAGAATTAGTGTGTGTACGAAACAGCATTACACCAGATATAGAATCAGGAGAGACCTTGGGTGGAGGGTCAGAGAACGTAGTTTGACTGACAGAGTGACTTCTGCCCCTCCGCTCATGAACCTCTATGTCCTTCTGCATCTGATGAAGATCACTAGAAGGAGCAAACCGTTACAGCACAAATTCTTCAATCCATCCATTATGATGAGCACAGTAACAAATCGGGAATACATCTAACTAACTCAAACCATCTTAAGAACACCTCAAACCAGCTTACAACTAACTCTAACCAGTTTAACACCTCTGAAACCAGCTTAGGACCAAGTCGAACCAGCTTGCAACTAAATATAATTAGCCGAAAACTTCTAAAAACCAACGTAGGACCAACTCAAACCAGTTTACAACCAACTCTAAACCAATTCAAAACCTCTCTAACTAGCTTAAGACCAAGTCGAAGCAGCTTGCAACCAAATATAATCAGCTTAAACTTCTAAAAACCAACGTAGGAGCAACTCAAACCAGTTTACAACCAACTCTAACCAGTTTAAAACCTCTCAAACCAGCTTAGGACCATCTCAAATCAGCTTAGGACACACTTAAACCAGCTCTAAATAACTCAAACCAGTTTAGAACCCACTCACACCAGCTTAAGCTAACTCAAAACAACTAAAACTAGCTTATCAACAGCTCTAACAAACAAAAATTTGAGTTTGACCCTTCTCAAACAAGCTTATGACCTGCTAAAACACAACTTAGACTAACACAAACCATCTCTAAAAACCCAAACCAGCTTACAGCCATCTCAAACTGGCTAAAACAAATGTTAAACCAGTTAACTCAAACGAGTTTGGTACCAACTCAAATTATCTCAAAAACAACTCAAACCAGCTTTTAAGCAGCTCAATCAACTTTCAAGGCAAGAAAAAAAGGTTTAACTTGCTCAAACTAGTTTAAAGCATCCCAAATCAGCTTTCAACCAGCTCAAATCAACACAATTTCACTTAACACCAACTTTAAAAAAGTTTAAGCAAATTAAAACAAGTTTACGACTAAACTAGTTCATAGCACCTCAAATCAACTTATGACCAGCTCAAATCAGCTTATGACAAACTCAAACCAGGTCACGACCAGCTTTTAAATAAACTTAATCATAACATAACCAGTTCAAACCAGGTTGCTCGGTTCAAATAAGCAGTTCTTTTAAAAAGCTGAATTCTAAAAAAAACGAAATGTAGAATGGACATGAAATGTAGCCAAATGAACACATATCAAGCCATCTTATGTCCAACATAATAAAACTAGCCTCTCCTACCATAAACCAGCTCAAACTATATTCTTCTGTATAAAACAAAAACAAATAACAAATGCAGATACTTAAAACAGACTGTAATAAATGCATTTCGATGTTTTTTACAAGGAGAAGAGGTACCTTAGAGCATAGATGAGCTCCGTGAAGCGTGGTCGGTCTCTGGGAATGTAGCTCCAGCAGCGGCTCATGAGGGAGTACAGTGGCGGGGGGCATCGCTCTGGTTTGGGCAGGCGCACCCCTGCCTCCAGCTGGTCGATCACATCCTTGTTCTCCAGCCAGAAGAACGGCTGCTGAGCTCCACTCAGGATCTCCCACATGCACACGGCTGCAGGAGAGGACACGGTAAGATCACTGCAGGTTCTCAACTGCACTCTATTTTATTATCTGATCAGGTTCTCAGTGGGTGAACGCTGAAGCAACCAAACTCAAACCAACTCAAGCAAACTAAAACCAAACAATCTTCCAACAATTGATTTCCTTTTGGTACCGCTTGTTATGGAAATGAATACTCAAGAGAGTTTATGAACAACAATCTCAAAAGCTATTTATTACTCATTCCTATAATAGAATTTTAATACTCATGAGACATGATTTATGAACACAATCGCAAACAGCAATTTATTAGTTGTTCCAAACATGAATTAAGCTCATACCTTGATATCAACGAAGAATGTGATCACATCGCTAGCACCATGGAGGGAGAAAGGAAGAGGGAAAGAGGAAAGAAGAGGAAAGTAGAGGAAAAAGAGAGACACGAGCAACGCAAAATACGTCCACTCGCTAGTGTAGGTAGAGAGAGAGAGAGACAGGAAAGCCCCTACAGCCTTGAGAGTCCATTCAGTATAAATCCCGCCTCTCTACGTCACTTCCTGTTTCCTCCCAAATATACATACAGATTCAATCTTATTTGAGAATTACTTACAATGATTAAATATTCTATTACATTCCGAACATGAATTAAGATCATATTTTAATATCAATGAAGCATGTGATGTGGGAGAGAGAAAGAAGAGAGAGGAAAAGGAGAGAGGGAGAAAGAGAAGAAGCGAGCAGCGGGATGCCCGTCAGTCAACAGAGCAGAGAGCGGAGAGACATGAAAACAGTAATCCCTTGAGATTCATTTTCAGTAATAAATCCCGCCCCTCTACATCACTTCTATTTCTCCTCCCCTGTTCCATCCAACTAAAAATAGACACATACAAACTCAATCTTATTAGATAATTAATTACAATGATTAACTATTCTATTACAATGTGAACTAGCGTAATTAAAAATAACTACTGAAGGCGAGAGCCAGTAACCATGCAGTTGAGTTGGAGACGACCAGAATCCTATTAAAGTATGGTCTTGAGAGCAATATTGGGTACCACAACATAACCAAAAACCTCTTTTTGCATCCAGAGATTTTATTGCGCCAGATGAATTTAACTTATTATTTAACTAATAATAGTTTAGAAACTTTTAGAACGTTTAGAAGTTTTTGGTAAGTTATATCTTTAAAACCTGTATTACTTACATCAGGTGAACATGGTAACTAACTAAACACATATTTTGGTTGAAATTTGTTATTTAACCATGTATTTTAGTAAAGAAGTTTAAAGTTACACAAGTCATAACCGAATCACACAATTTTAGGACCAACTTAAACAAATCACTCACCAAACATCCAAACGTCGCTGGCGGAGGTGAAGCGTCGGAAATTGATGGACTTCCGGCGCCATCCATTTGATTGGTAAACGACTCACAGAAGCTTTTGAGAGAAGAGAACTTTATAAGTCAAATGAAAAATGACATTGAAAAAGGTTCCTGTTGGAGCATGTTGAAACTGAGGCAGATTTTCTTCATATCTCACCTTTGTAATATTCCTCATGCTCGATGTATCTGGACAAGCCGAAGTCTCCCAGCTTCACACAGTCGGCCTCTAGCCACCAGCACATTCCGCACAGCGATATCTCTGTGTAAACCAGCAACAAAAACCAGCCTCTACAACTCATGGCATGAAAAACATCTACAAACGAATGCTAGATGGCTTAAAAACAGTGATGTTGACCGTAAAAATAAAGCCTCAGCTAAAACTAATTGATTCGAATAAATGAAGTGTAACTCAATTTAATCACACCACTTTTTCATCAAACGACAGCAAGCTTTACTGGATAAAAAGCTAGTTCATTAGAAAAATCAGAAAAGTGAAATATATCTGAATATTTAGTTTGGTTCGACAGGATGAGGTTTACTTGTCAATACAAATTCACGTTTCTACAACATCTGAAATGTTTTTACAACCAGAATTTAACTAGATTTTGAGCTCTAAACATCCTGACCCTCTGTCGTAACGCGTACCTGTGCACCATGTTGAGGCCCTCGAGGTACGCCAGAGCTTTGCTGATCTGCAGGGTGAAGAGCACGAGCGTGACCATGCTCAGTTTGCTTTGGTTCTCTTTCAGGTACTGTTCCAGCTGAATAAAACATGGGACACGCGTGTGAAGACAGATAAGTGGGGATTATGAGGGAGATTCAGGAGAACTAAATCAGATAAGAATAGGCAGGAGAATAATCAAAAGTACACTCCTGCTTTCAGGCAGATCGATTTTTAGACGTGTGATCGGTTTGTGACGTGTATATGACCGTAACCCTCTCTCAGTTCTTTTGAGAGTTTGTGTGATGTCTGCAGTTATTTTCACATAAGAGATCATCTCCCAGAAGAAGCTTTGCTGCTACTATATTTCAGGACGTATTTATCAAAACAAGACCTTTCATCATTGACCAGTGAAATAGCAACTTAGGAGAAGTTCCTGATTTTTAGTTGTTAAGGCAAAGTTCATCGAAAAATGATGGTGTGTATGTCCTGATTTTTATTTTTGAAGGCCAGCTGCTGAAAAAAAAAAATTTTTACCTCAGTGCTAGCTACTTTATGATGGAGCAAACAATCCAATGTTAAAAAAAGAGCCATATTGGACCAAAAAAAACAAAAAACAAATATGTCTGGAGCTGCAAAAAAATTAAAAGCCTTATATAAGCCTTATAATGAAGGTCAACACATGCTGTATGTTATCTATATTAGCCTACTATAAAATTACTAAGTTGGCTACAAATACATAATGAAGTCCCCCCTTCATGACTAAATGTTTATTTTTTCTGTAGGAGAACGACGCACCACCACGTGACTCCTCTGTTGTACGAATGCCGCCTCAAGTTTAGCTTCATTACAATATTAATGAATTATGTTTCATTGCTTTGATGATATTAAATGCATAAAGAATTCGATTTATGATGTCATTTTAATTTTGAGGATTCCAAAAAAACAACGTCGAAATGGAACGTGCACAACACGATCCTCATCTGGGGCAACAATCAGTGCAATTAAAACAATGATTCGGTCCAAGAACCGTCGAATCCTCCGTTCTCTCAGTTATTTTTCTCTTTGGGGTCCAGGGCCCATCACAACAGCTGCCGGTTTGTTACAACAGCCCCCCCGCCTGGCATCCCGCCCCCTGCTGGTAGAAGCGTGTGTCGCAGGCTATGACGCAAATCTTCGTTGACAGAAATGTTGAAATTAAATATTTATTCTACACACTTTTACAGCATTGGAAAACGTTACGACTGTTTGTCCTCTAATAGAAACATATTAAACAAAAAAAACATTTTTTGAAAAAGCTCCAGGAAGCCACTAGGGCAGCGCTAAAGAGCCCGGGCAGCACTTGCCGACCCCTGACCTAAACATAGAGAGTCTCTCTTTTTGAATGAGAAACCAGGTCTTGTACAGAATAAAAATGTTCCTGTTTTTATCTTTCAGGATTTAAAGATAGACATCACATTCCCTCAGAGTTGGAAGTAGGCAAATACTCATCACTTGTTCTATTTTTTTTGTGTGTTTGTTCAAAAGTGTCTTTTACCGCAACATTTTTCTCTCCTGAGCGTAAAATCAGAAAATGAATGATTCCGACCTCTCCGTACTGATAGAGCTCCATTACGATCCACACAGGATCCTCTTCGATGATTCCCATGAGCCTCACGATGTGCGGATGGTCCAGTTTCTTCATGATCACTGCATCAAACATCATCTATCGTGTAATTCAAGTCATCAAATCGCTTTTAAAGCTGGAAAACGAAGCGACTCACAAGCTTCGCTCATGAACTTCTCCTTCACTTCAGGAGAGCAGTCCTTGCAGGTCTTCACAGCCACGTTCACTCGCTCCCCTGTCTGAGGGTTGGATGATTTCTGATTTATGTTTAAGACTTATTGCACCATGAGGGTTTTAGTAGTGACCCGTGCACTAACCTTGTATTTATAGATGCCATCATGCACCTCTCCAAAGAAACCTTCACCCAGAATCCGACCCAGCACGATGTCGTTTCGGGAAATGTGGAAATCACAGGCTAAAGAGAGACATTATTGAACAACTCTCAAAAGATAATTAATCTCGTTACACAGAGTAATCATGTAGAATATTAAGTGCAATGAATTTGGGTCGAAGAACAAAAACCTTACATCAAACTAAAGAATTAAATTAGTAAAAAGCATAACTATACATTACATGGATAATTTGTTATCATTATATATGTATATCATATATATATTTTTTATTTAACTGTAACACCCCGTATTTTAAATGGTGTTCGTGTCCGCTTCAGATCTTCAGAATGAATGGATCTTCTGAGTAATAAATGATCTTACTTGTAGTTGCGTTTTCTTCTGGTATCTCTGAATATATATCTGAATCTAAAACAAAAAAAGAAAGGGGTTGGACTTGTATTCTGATCAAATTAAGACATAATAGATAGTTTACTGAATGGAAAAAAATTTTAAACCTACTTTTGTCGTCACTGTCACAAGTTGGGTTTTCCACACTGTCATGCATTCAAATATCAGAAGAGAAAATATAGTAAGAACACAATTAAAAATATTATACAAGTATAATTAAAATAGAAGCAATAACCGAGAAACACAGGATGTAAACCAGTTCTCACCCACACGGTAAAGGAGGCAGCGAAACTCTTGAGTGAGACGCTGTGTCTGATGAAGCAAACGTTTTATTAAGAAACACACCTCAAAATAAGAGAATAAATCAATCTTATTTTACATCATGAATTAAAAAAAGAGACACCGTCAAAAACCTTGCATCTTATGAAGACTGGGGCAAAAGGCATGACCATATCAATTTCAATGAGAGCAATCAACTATGAGATAAAATATTAGTCAATGATGAGAGATGACAAAAACCTAGACGCTGTCCAAAAATGACAATATAAACTTAAAGACTAAACATCATGTTTATTTAATAAACTTTAATTGTGCATTGATCCATAGCCGCTCCAACTGACATTCTAGAACACCTCGGTCTCAGAGGTTGATGAGATCTATAAAAATAAGCCCAAAAATATACTCCAACGTGATCTATACTTCCTGAACTGTGCAAAATGTGGCATAAAACTAGGCGAACATCACAAGTTGAAAAACACTGATAATGTACATGCATTATATACCACCACCTTTTTACCACCCAATTTGTGTAGTTTGCGCAGCTGTTTCAATGCTGTGCCAATATATATGCTCTACAAATAAATACAAAAGTCTGTTTGGAGAGCTTGTTCATCATTTTTAACCTCTAAAAAAATATGACTTATTTCTGATTCTCTCTCTCCAACACTGATGGTGTCACGAACAGGATCTAGACTGTTCCCAATTCTCTTATCTGATGCAAACTTGCGGACTTGTGAAGTGCTCAGTCCAGAGGGTTTCCCAAATGCCAATTTTGTGCTCTGTAGTGTGCTCATTGGGGTCCTCTATTGGTCGCATTGGGCTACACCACCTTACAACCCAGAATTCTTTGCCAATGACCAAAAAGACAATTAAAGAGGAGCTTACACAGATAGGAGATATGATAGGCAAGAAAGCATTGTAGGCAAGTCTCGTAAACATTTAACAGATTAATAACTCAGCAATGTATTTACTATTTTAATGTAGACTAAATGTGACCATCCAGATTTTTGGTAAACAATTCACTTGTTTAGTTAGAGCAGAAAGCACTTATGCCACTTCTTTAGGCCCATCTCAAATCTCCCTTTTATTAGTAAATTATGGAAAAGAATGTGGCAAAACAACTGATTGAATTCCTGACCGTAAATGAATACATGGATTGTATCAGTCGGTTTCAGAGCTCATCACAGCACAGAGACAGCTCTACTGAAGATAGTCAATGACATCCGGTTAAACACCGATTCAGGAAAAGAGACTGGTTCTACTCGATCTGAGCGCTGCCTTCGATCACAAAATCCTTCTCGATAGACTAGAAAAAGTCGGTCTTTCAGAACTGTGATAAAATGGTTCAGATCATACTTAGAAGGAAGAGGCTTCTATGTAAACATAGGTGATTACATGTCGAAGTGTAACCTTGAGTCCCTCAAGGTTCAATCCTTGCTCCTTTACTATTTAACCTGTACATGCTTCCACTGGAGCAAATTATGAGAAGGAACCAGATATCATACCATAGTTCTGCTGATGATACACAAATTTATCTAGCTATCTCCCCAAAGGACTACAACCCCATAAACTCTATCTGCCAATGTCTTGATGAGATTAAAAACTGGATGGAAAACAACTTTCTTCAATTAAACAAGGACAAAACTGATTGCATTCGGAAGCAAAAGCGAGGTTGTTAAGGTTAACACGTATCTCAATGCCAAGGCCTAACAACTACAAATCAGGTCAGGAATCTTGGAGTGATTCTGGACTCTGATCTTAGTCTACATAGCCACGTCAAAGCAATGATGAAATCCGCTTATTACCATCTTAGAAACATTGCAAGAATCAGATGCTTTTTTCCATACAGATTTAGAGAAAGTGATTCATGCGTTCATCTCCAGCAGGCTGGCTACTGTAACGCTCTTCTCACTGGTGTTCCCAAAAAGACATTAAACAGCTCAGTCGTTCAGAATCCAGCGGCTCGAATTCTAACCAAAACTAGAAAGTCAGAACACATTTCTCCAGTTCTGAAGTCTCTACACTGGCTGCCGCTCTCCTTCAGAATAGATTTTAAAGTTTTGCTGCTCGTATATAAGTCCAAACATAACTTAGCACCTAAACACCTAACAGACATGATCAGTGAATACACACCAAACAGAGAGCTGAGATCCCTCGGTTCAAATAAATTAGATCTACCCCGGGTAAATTCCAAACAGGGAAAATACTCCTTTAGTTACCATGCAGCCCACAGATGAACCAGCTTCCAGAGGAGATAAAGGGTGCCAACACTTTAGTCACGTTTAAATCTAAATCTAAGGCTAAAGACTCTCCTGTTTAGTTGTGCTTTTGTCGACTGAGCATCAATGTCCGAACAACTATTTTACCTCTGCACTTCACATCTTAATCTTTGTTTTAATCACTGTTTATAATTTTCAGTTTTAAATATGACCTTTTTATGCTTGATTTTATTAAATGTACTTTTTTTTAACTCTTTATTTCCAATGTAAAGCACTTTGAATTACACTGTTTACGAAATGTTCTATACAAATAAACTTGCCTTGTCTTGCCTAGCCTAGCCTTTAGGGTCTTAAATACTATGTTCATTAACTATGTGCAGGAGGTGGCAATTTTACTAAGTTGAATAGCAGCTGTAGTGTAAAAACCAGCAGATTTCAGGCAAGATGCGAGTCTGTTCCAAAAAACAACCTCGTTTCACCTTTATGGACAGGAGAAGAGGGTCCCTAACGTCTGGCTGTCATGATGTCACCAAAGTGTGGACTCGACTGAAACCTACAAGTCTAAAGTGTGTCATTTTGGGCAGGGCCATAGTCTGCTCGGCTAACATGGAGAAAGCTTCTCACTGAAGTTCTTTGAGTAAATAAGTGATGTTACTCAACAAACATCCTTGATGAGGACCAACTTCCCAAGGTTCATGACAGGAGCTTCATGATCGAGGAAACACTTGCTTTTTTTGCAGTTGACATGCTTCTAAAAACAAATTTAATGTTGCGATGCAGAAGTAAAGCCATGGAGCTAGTTAGCCATGTATGAGAAAAAAATGCATACAGTCCACCTACCTTTATTGGGCCACACAATTAAAGATTTCTCATTTCCGTGTTCCAAACGACAGTAACCATCGATTAAATCCGCCATGTTCTCCGCGATAGCCAAAGAAGAGGTGCTGATGGACAGCGGCTGAAACCGCACGACAGTTCTCATCTTTAAACATCCATCATTGTAACAAAATTTTTTTTTTAAATCCAGCGTTGTTCTTAAAATGTGTCTACCTGCTTAGCTTTGTCTATTCCTATATCGACCAGAGTCTTGCCATCATTCTGGAGCGAGCATTTAATGCTTAGAATCTGTGAAAATGTGGCTAGGCAGACTGGCTGAAAGGAGAGATCATCACAACAAAGATAAATGAAATCGGGTTATCGCAGCATTTTTTGCACACATGTCCAGTCTAAACGCCTGCAGTAAATATGGTTAAATGAGAGTTGGCGGCCTAAGTTTTTAAGGCTTCACAGCGTGTGCTTCCGCTCTTCAATAGTGGGTTTTTTTTACTGTGACAAAAACAATGGCAACTCAAACCGAGAGGATTTTGTTGCATTTAGAGTTAACAAATTGAACAACCGTAATGGTTACACCAAGCAAGTAATAAAAAATTAACATGTTATGTAGCAAATCTTGCTTAAAATCTTATCATTAACCCTGCAGGATTAAATAGTGAGAAAATCTTTTAACTCACTAGCTGCAGCGCTGTGTTCTGGTTGGCTAACAGTGTTGTGTGAACGTTTTATTTCATTGGCTCACAGTGTTTGCTTCAAACAGGGTTTATGCAGGTTTCATGAGATCAAATTAAGATTGTTTTTATGGCCGTTAGGAATCAAACGTAAGACTTACATCATAACATCAAACGCGCACATAAAACATTTTTGCATAATAAACAAAGTTGAGCATTTTCTCAAACTCAAGAAACCATATCCATCAATTTTACTTTTTAACATTTAGGAGAATTCTCTCAACAATCCCTTTTATGTGTTTAAGCGTTTATTTGTGTTTTCTTAATATCTGGCAACCCAAAGGAACAACAAAAACATATGAAATGAACATCAGAAAAACAATAGGCTGTGAAAAATAATATTTGAATATATATATATATATATATATATATATATATATATATATATATATAGCTCTGGTGACATGACGCACAGCTACAGTAAACTTTCAGCTCATTTCGTATGTATTGAGAGCAATACATTTCACAGAAAGGCTACGATGAAGAGACATCCACCACATTTTCCACTGTGGTCAAGTGAAGTGATAAACAGAAGCGGTTACTGCGAGTGTCGTGTTCAGCTTCTCACCGTAGACATTTTTTCTGTGCGCTGTCGAATACCTTTCGGTCCAATGACGAGATCAACAGAGATCCTCCAGCCTTGCTAAAAGTAACAAAGCTTCATTAAACCGGGTTTCTGCAGGTTCCATAAGGTCAAGTTTAACAGTTTTTAAGGCCATTAACAATCCAATTTAGGACTTATACCACCACATTAAAAACAAATACAAAACGTATTTGCCTAATAAACATGCAGTACACTTCAAAAACATTGTTTGAAACCCTAACCATTTTTGTTTGCTTAACCTCTGGCAACCCTAATTGATATATATATATGTTTTTACTTTTAGGAGCATTTTCTCAATCTCTGGCAACCCTCGCAATCACATTTAAAAATTTTTTTACATGATTGCTATGTCAACATCTGGCAATCCTAACCATCACTTTCACAATTTTGAGTGTATATGAGTGTTCACAAGTGTTTTCTAAAAACTCTGACAACCCCAACAATATCTTTTATGATTTTTAGTATATATGAGCCCTTTCTCAAACTATGGCACAGCTAAACATAACATTTACATTTTAGAGGAATTATGAAAGTTTTCTCAGACTCGGGCAACCCTAGTCATACGTTTTATGTTTTTGAGCTTTTCTGCACATTTTCTCAGACTATGGTGACCCTAACCATCATTTTTACTTTTTTATGTGCATTTAGAAGCATTTTCTCAATCCCAAGCTACAACAAATAACACAAATCAGATGAGCTTCACATGAACTCCAGAAAAATAACAGCTGAGAAAAATTATTTCTCAGACCTAGAACAGCGAATTTAAAACTTTTTAAGGCCTAAAATTTGGGCTTTTAACTTTTAGACTTTTTGAGACCCAGCGGAAACCCTAAATCAAATAAATAGTAAAAAAATTAAATTAAATAAAATACAGTTAAAAAGTCTTTTTGAGCTATTACCCATTTCTCCTAACAAAATTACATTCACTTACATACACACACACACACACACACACACACACACATATATATATAATCTCACCAAACTCTCATTCACTTTAACTAAAAGATAAACCCACAATAATTGAATCTATTCCTAATCAACAAATCCAAATTTCAGTCAAATTCACACCCTTTGTTGGAAAAACCTCAACTCCACCTACCACCAGTTCACAAGGGAAAACCTCTTCATCAAAACTGGAGAAGCCAGATAAAGTTTCGAAGAACTTGAAGACGCACTCTTCCTCGTTCAACAGCGCAAACTGTTGGAACGTCTGCTGGATCAGCTTCCTCAGTTGCTTTGGCTGGAGAGGAAATACATTTAGAGCGTTGAATACAAAGCAAAATCACCCCTAAAAACAAATTTTCTCTGCTTCTACCTTCATACTGTTGATCAGCTCATTAGGAAAGAACAGACCCAAACCAACGTCTTTCCTGAAAAGAGTATCATAGTCTTTAATTCAGAAGGCTTTATAGTAAAAGAACAATAAAACTGAACAAATCTCACTCTAGGAGCTCAAAGTTGGATTTTTTCTCCAGGCCGTTAGCGTTCATATCTTTACAAAACCTCCTGTTGGAGTAAGAGAGAAGAAATGTTGAAGACCTGCTCTATTCATCAAGGTCCACTAACAAGGATCTCAAAGTTTTAAATAAAAAAGGTTAAAGAAAGTGTTAAAGGTGCAATATTGTGCCCCTTTTAACCCCTTATAAAAATATTTGACCCCTCTTGACTATCACTGCACCCTTTAAAAGGCACCATTTATCATAAACAATGTCTTTAAATCGCCTCAAATGATTGCGCTCCTCAAAACGAGTTGTGCACCCCCTGTTCCTTCCACTGCCATGCTTCCCCCACACCCCCTGCTGGGTTTTGCTTGTTTGTGCACAAATATTCCACCTTTTTCTGATGAATACGTTCATCTTTTGGAGCCAAAAAACACTTTTGGTCCGGGACATCCAAAAACACTCTTTCTTCTCGTTGTTTATTGACGCGCTTCTGCTACGGTTCACTTCTGGGTCGGTCAGCGCGTATATTCTTCATTGAGATGAGCTGCATTAGGGCTTCATCTGATTGGTTAGTGGGCAGTGCTGAGGTCAATGGGAAAGAAAATATCTGAATTATATTTGAAAAAGATACTAAAACATGTTTTTTTATGCTTAATAGATTTAAACATAAAAATAACATTGGGAGGTACTAAGGGAATTCCCTGTTTCAAACCAGATCACATCTTTGCTGCCGCGTGGTGATTGTGCGGCGCACGGGGGGTGTTCATAGAGTTTCATAGAGGTGCAACATTGTGAATGATGTCATTTTATCCCTAACATTAATGCAATAATCAATTAATAACGTACAGCTCAAGATAGAAAGTTATAATTATGTAAGTCAAGTCTATTAATGTGATGCAATTTTCTTTTTTGATTGTACCTGATCTCTAAGCAGCCCAGCTGAAGTGCCATGCCATCGCTGACCCTCCTGGCGATGTGCTGCATGTAGTCGGCCCGAACCTACAAGAATGTAAGATGCTAACATCCCTTCCTCACAGAGATTAAGAACAACAGGCTCCCATGATGCATCAGCAGAGGTGTTTGAGTTTGAGCGGTGAAGAGGACTAACCTGCTGATAGAAGTAGAGCAGCGTGGTTTTATCCTCCTTTAACTTTGCTAAGAAATCTGGAAGAATGTAACGGATCCTCAGATCGTATCTGACCAGAAAGAAATGAAAACTGATCAGGTATTGGAACAAAATGTCTTAAATCATACAGTCATATGCACACGGCATCTTTAATGTGCAAACTGAAAAAAAAAAAAAAAAAAGTTTGGGCAGTGGTGTCAGTGGTTTCCACTGCTTTCTCTCTACAAGGAAGTCCTTGATGGAGACCTGAGCTTGCATGTTCTCTGTGTGTGGTTTTGTTATGTGACACAAGTTTTCTGACACAGTACAAAATATGTTACGAAATTTCCTTTTAGGAGAGTGCATTACAATTTAAATGTTTGATGGAATGCAGATATCCACAATACTGACATGAAA
>UELW01000451.1:0-31298 GCA_900490495.1 Danionella dracula | reverse complement strand
AAAACAAAAAAAACGAATTGCAGCATAAACTACCGTGGTTGCTGATACAAAACTATTTATATATATATATATATATATATATATAAATCAAGATATTATTATTAAGTGTGGTTGTACTCAGTCGGTCTCCTCTGCTCTGTAAACTTTTCCATCTTAGACTCTTTGTGTTCTCTGAAATCTAGTTTTGAAGAGTCCGCTTGAGTAAAAGATTTTTGCTGATTTCGGAGTTAGTTCTTAACTGGCTGAAAGTTGCACACAGTCTCTAATTCTGCTTCCGCCTGCTGCACACCAGACTCGGGCAGCTCACGATCTGTCTCTCGGGTGTTGTGGAGACTTTATTTATGCAATCCAATGTAAAACAGGAAGCAGGAGAGGGATACGATCCGCTACACAGCTGCGGATCGATGGCGATCATGATCGGCCGATAATCGCTATGTGAAGAGTGATCACTAAATCTGCTGATCAAAAGAACCAATCGTATGACGCAACGCTTGCGAGACTTTTACACGTGCGAACGAAAATGGCTTCACCGGTCTGGCGTTACGTCATCGTGTCTGAAAATGACAAGTTCTAAATGCAACATCTGCTCAAAGGAGATTCCTCGTGGTGGCAATCAAGCAAAACATTTTAACACTACAAACCTCATTAGACATTTAAAGGTTTCTCATTAGGAAGAATATAGTGAGTTTTCCAAATTATCAAGCAGAAAAGAGAGCGCACTAGTTCGGTAGCCCAAGTCTCTGTTACTCAGCCGTCAATAAAAGAGACTATTCAGAAACAGCAACCCTACAGCAAGGACTGTAAGAAAAATTGCGAAATAACCAACAAAATCATGTAATTTATTTGTCTGAATCATCAACCGCTATCCGTAGTTGAAGACGAAGGGTTCCGACGACTCGTGTCATGTTTGGATCCATGTTACACTATGCCTGGGCGCAAATATCTCACCGACGTATGCCTTCCAGAGCTTTATAAAACGGTGTTTACGCACATTGGCCGCTTCATCAAGGAGAACACAACCGCAGTAAGCTTCACGAATGACATCTGGAGTGCGAATGTGTGTCCCATGTCCATGCGGAGCCTTACGGGACAGTTCATCAACGACAACTTCAAGCATCAAAAAGTCGTTTTTCATTCACAGGAGTTTTCAGGCTCACACGCCGCAGAAGCGCTTGCTTCTGCGTTTAGTGATATGTTTTTAACATGAGGAATCCCAAGAGAAAAGGTACACATTATTCTCAGGGATAATGCTAAAAACATGGAGAAAGCCATGAGGGATGCAAATCTAGCCAGTCTTTCGTGCATGGCGCATTCGCTCCAGCTAGCCGTGACAGAGGTTCTGAAATACTTTTTTTTTTCAAGAAGCATAGATTGTATTAATGTTGACTACGCTTGCATTTTACAATTACAAATGTGTTATTACAAAAGATTTTATTTGTTTGGCCTACTCTGTTAATGGAGTTATGTTCAGAACTTTATCACAGGTGGTTTTTTTATTGCGAAAAGATTACCTGTCTTTTGTTTAAGTTATTTTAATTTAAAGAAGGATAATTTACTTTGTAACCAAAGCAAGCAAAATGGTTCTGAAAAACAAAGCATGTGTTTTATATTTTTATTACAATGGTGCACAACAATAATATTCTGTTGTGAATTTGTACTTTGTCTTCTCCTTATTTTAGTAATGAATACTTATTGTAAAAATGGTTTTCTCAAATATTTAGCTTAGAATGCTTCAGATAACTCCGGTGATCTGTGATCGGCTGAAAAAAATCCTGATCGGAGCACCCCTAGCTTTTTTTCACCGCGGTCAAGCCAGCAGCCATCTCTGACGAAACGGTCGATTATGTGTTTATCCTCGCGCGTATATCTGCAATTACGGTTGAATTTTAGCCCAAAATATCCGCAATATCCGCCCCTACAACTTGGATGCGGAGAATGTCCATCAGTTTTGTAAATTGGAATTTTAAAAACAACTTACTTTTAGCGACCGTCATCTACACCGTCTTTTAATGACCAAGTGACTTGTTTGAAAAGGACTCTGAAACGTTGGCACTTTGGCTCCTTATATTTCAAAATAAAAGTCATGATATGACGTGTCAGTTAGTGTAAATTCTTGACAATGAACGTGAACAAATGTGAATCACGCATATGTGTGTTTTTGTTTCATAATTTATTTTCTGTTCCGTTATATATTTAAAGTTCGTTTTGGTAAAACAAAGATTAATCGGACAAAAGTACAAACTGCTTCTTTTGCAATAAATTAAATAATGAGTACAGTAAAGAATTTTTTAAAGACAGCGCTTCAATGTAGACCTTTAAGCACGTTAAGTGTAAAAAAAAAAAAAAAAAATGTTAGCAGTATGCGTTTTGGCCATATTAATGTGTTAGTTTGCTGGTAAAAGTTTTCGAAAAAAAATTCTTCCCTGATTGTGTGTCGTTTATTTTTTTTTATGTATTTTCGGTGCAAGTAGACCTTCATCAATAAGTGGGCAAACATTAATTTCAGCTGTTCACGTGGCGCAAGGTCCAAGCCGTTCGCCCTGGAGCAGCGAAGGTGCGTCATCGAGTCCCTGCTAGGCCTATTTATAGTTTAACGTTTTTATTGATTAATTAATTTATCTAATATAACAGTGCCTATATTGTTAATTATTCAACCTCAACGTGAACAAAAAAAACTAAAACAATCCAACAAATCTGATGTACAGCTACAAAATAAGTAATTTAAACTACAGCAATGGTAACACCGGCATGGAATTATGTTCCTAGTTATCAGAATACGATTTCACTTCAGATTCATAGTACACACTCCTTATTAGACCCTGATGAAATTGTAGATCAATCTGATGTGGAGTTACAGAATAAAAGTCACCTAAACCTCTACTGTAATAGTAATAACTTCATCGATTTATAGCCCCAAATTCATTTGGTCTAGCAGACCTGCAAACCCTGCCAAAGTAACAATAATGAGAACACCAAACATGGTTCAAATTCTACATGTGAAGAAATAAAGTTATCGAAGAATAATTAAACTACAGTGGTGTGAAAAACTATTTGCCCCCTTCCTGACTTTTTATTCTTTTGCATGTTTGTCACACAAAATGTTTCTGATCATCGAACACATTTTAATATTAGTCAAAGATAACAAGTAAACACAAAATGCAGTTTTTAAATGAATGTGTTTATTATTTAGGGAGAAAAAAAATCCAAACCCACATAGCCCTGTGTGAAAAAGTGATTGCCCCCCTTGTTAAAAAATAAACTAACTGTGGTTTAACCCACCTGAGTTCAATTTCTGTAGCCACCCTTGTAAAAGTAAATTAGTCTTTAAATAGCGAATTGCATTCATTACTTGAAAATATGTACTCTGAGGTATTTCTGAAACCAGTTTTACACATTTAAATGAAACTTTTTCTCAGGAGGCCACGCTTGAGGATATTTTACTCTAACATTTTACTCTATTAATATTCTCTTCGTTTACCTTCATCCTGAGAAATCCACGAGGCTCGAAGCCCCAGAACACATCGTTTTATCCTGAAATATTCACACATTTATCAGGAAAGACATCTCAGGAAAGACACTAACTACTACTAAACTATAACGATAAACACACACACTCACGCACACATTCACACAGATAGAAGAAATGATTGGCAACTGTATTCTGAAATCTAATATCAAACAGCTTAAACTGATAACCATTGGCTGTGAGCTTCATCAAACGTTTGTCTGAAAGGCCAGGAAATGGATTCAGCTATGAATCAAATCGCACCTGTCAACAAGTTATTAATACGCTTTCTACCGTGTCCTGGAAGTTCTTTGGATCAGGCGAGGTTTCTTGCATTGTCCGTATAAAACGATGGCTGGTTGGTATCAGAGTGCAAGCGTTGGGTAATGATGAGAAGACCGAATTTAACTTATGGAAGAGTCACTGAGAGTCCAGGAAGAGTCTGTCCGAGCAGGATCAAGCTTCGATTCGTGGTGAATTAAACTGGCACTTCACGTTTGTTGCAAAGTTCATTAGGTTCAGACGTCGAGGCTCGGAGCACACCAGAGTTCGGTTGCGGGGTTGACTGTCTCGCGCCGCTGTAACACTCTAAGACTTTTACTAATGTAATGGAAATATTAAATACTCATGAGACATGATTTATGAGCACAATCGCAAACAGCAATTTATTACTTTCCTCAAACATGGATTCAGCTCATACCTTGATATCAACGGAGAATGTGATCACATTGCAAGCAACATGGAAAGAGAAAGAGAGAGGAAGGAAGGGAGAGAGAAAAGAGAAAAGGAAGAAGGGGAGAGAAAGAATGAACAGCCCTCCTCTCAGCAGACACGGGGGCAAGAGACTGAACCCAGGGTTTCCCTTGAGATTCCTTTCATATAAATCCCGCCCCTCTACATCACTTCCTGTTCCATCCAAGTAAACTTAAGGACATTCAAACTCAATCTTATTGGATAATTAATTACAATGATTAAATATTCTATAACACTAACTCGTATGACTTTCCGTTCGGCACTTTGGATTGAGCTGAGTTTTCTGTGTGGAAGACTTATTCCTGGTTGGCGGATGCCGGAGCCAAAGGCACAGCTATGCAGGACCTTTTGAACCACGAGGCGGAGCGCAGGTCTCACCAATGAGATTACTCTGAAATCGAGCTGTGATGACGTCACAGACTCGAGTCAGGACTTGTATACTCATGCTATGTCCATGAGCTCATACGCTCCTACATGTCCTCCAGAAGCTCCTACATTTCCTCCAGAAGCCTGCGCTCAGAGAAGGAACAGTGACTTGTGGTTCCATCCCACAAGGGCAGAAGATCTCTCAGCAGAACCTTCTCTCTCACTGTCCCTGGCTGCTGGAACAAACTCCTGATGCAGTCAGGAGAGCAGCAACACTGACAGCTTTCAGAAAGCAACTGAAAACTCTTCTCTTCAGAGAACACCTACTATAAAAAAAAAAATTAAATAAAAAAAAAAACTACTACCTTCTTTTTCCCTCCTCTGTCTTTATCTTCTTCCCCTACTGCTTTGGTTTTTTGATCAGTTGATACAATTTCTATTATGAGAAGCTGAGATAGACTTTGACGGTGTAACAAATTGCATATTGTCTCTCCCTAATGTAAGTCGCTTTGGACAAAAGCGTCTGCCAAATGCATAAATGTAAATGTGAACTCCCTTGAACTCCCCACACCTCTTCAGACATGGCTCACGGCGGTCCTCTGTCGTTCGGTCTAGACTAGGGGTCAGCAACCCGTGGCTTTTTAGCGCCGCCCTAGTGGCTCCCCGGAACTTTTTCAAAAATGTTTGAAAATGGAAAAAGATGAGGGAGGTAAATATATTTTTTGTTGTAATATGGGTTCTATAGGAGGACAAACATTCTTAAAGTTTTCTAATGCTGGAAAAGAGTGTAAAATGAATATTTAACTTCAACATTTCTGTCAGCAAAGATTTACAGCATAGCCTGCGACACACGTTTCTACCAGCAGGGGGCGGGGGCCTGGCAGGTGGCTGTTGTAAACAGACCGATGTTCTATTGGATTTTTCCTCATCATTTTTTCCTGCCAGAGAGAAAAATTATGTTTTTTATGTCTGTTGGTTTTCCCTACCCATCGAAACTTCCTTCCGCATTCTGCTGCATACATCGATGCATGGCGAGGAATGATTTTGGTTAAACTGGGATGTTTTGATTTAGCAGACGGACAAAACAGCGCGATTTCACAGCCATGTTGTTTGTGTGATTTCAATAAAAATAGACCGTGAGACTGATCAAGCACTCAATAAGATGGAAAACGACGCGATTCATGTTAAGCGCGAACGCAAAAATGACGGGAAACTGACCATAGATCCCAAAGAGAAAAATAACTGAGGAGAACAGAGGATTCAACGTTTCTTGGAGCGATTAATTTGCATTGATTGCTAATGTGGAAGGATTGCCTGAATGTTTGCTCTGCAGCGAGAAGTTTATAACAAGAAGAGAAACGTGGAAAGACGTTTCTAGGGAAGGCATGCACGTATTTAGTATCAAAGTGGTTGTTTTTATAAAGTGATTTCTTATTTTTGTCAGTATATATTTGGAATGACAATTACAGATTTTATCAAATCAAACTTAAACTGTATTAATTAGATTTTATATACTCTATTTTTATAAATGCAGACTGCATTTTATTGCACTGTTTGTTGCTCAGATAAGGGGTGCGTTATGCACGTTAGATTTTTATGTTTTTTGGAATCCTCTCCATTTTTGCATTTCTTTAATTTCATCAAAGCATTTAAAGATAATTAATTCATATTGTAATGAAGTTAAACTTGAGGCGGCATCGTACAACACAGTCGTCACGTGGTGCGTCGTTCTCTACAGAAAAATAAACATTTAACACCTCATTATGTATTTGTAGTCAACTTAATCATTTTTATAGTAGGCTAATATAGATACATACAGCATGTGTTACCTCCAGGCTTATATAAGGCTTTTAATTTATTGCGGCTCCAGACATATTTGTTTTTTGTTTTGTTTTTTGGTTCAATATGGCTCTTTCAACCTTTTGGGTTGCGACGCCTGAGCTAGAGCTAAAGTATTGCTAGAGAGATGAATGTACTCCTTTTTTTTACCAACCTAAATCCTCGACGCCGTTATAATGAAACGGATAACTCTGACAGTTCCTGCCAGAGTCCCACAGACAACGTGATTGACAGTTGGTCATTTCTGTGTAGCTTTTATTTATTTATGTTATGTTTTTGGTGTTGGTAAAACAAAGTCCATGCAGGCAGGCTTTAAATAATACATTCGTTATGAATTAGTTATACAGTACAACACTCCCCCGAGTGCTGCTCAGAGATGCCGCCGCCGTCCGTCTGCGATGCTTCTCATTAGAAAGAGCCGATGCCAGATTGGGCAACATCGCCCAACCCTATCCCCACTACAAACTTTTACACAGCATTCTGAAATTACCGACCATGTGTTTTTGAAACAGATGAAGATCCCATAATGCAATGACAAAATGTAAATTATTTGACTTACACCTATGTTTCATGGTATTCAAAAAGGTGCTGTAAAATGTATGGTTATTCAACTACTAATACATGTGTTTATTTTATTTACAGTGCAAGAGATCATTTACACTGGAGAGAATGTATACACATGTGGTGACTGCGGGAAGAGTTTTATGCAAGCCAGCAGCTTGAGAACACACCAGAGGATTCACACCGGAGAGACGCCGTATTCGTGTGCACACTGTGGGAGGAAGTTTTATTCACGCAAGCAGTTTAAGAACACACCAGAGGATTCACACCGGAGAGAAACCATACTCATGTAGTGACTGTGGGAGGAGTTTTATCGATGGAAGCAATTTAAGAAAACACCAAATGATTCACACTGGCGAGAAACCATACTCTTGTGGTGACTGTGGAAAGGGTTTTATTCATTCAAGCGATCTAAGAAAACACCAGAGGATTCACACTGGAGATAAACCATACCCGTGCCTTGACTGTGGGAAGAGCTTTAATTATTCAAAAGACTTAAGAACTCACCAGAGAGTTCACACTGGAGAGAGACCATACTCGTGTGGTGAGTGTGACAAAAGTTTTATACAAGCAAGCAGTTTAAGATTACACCAGAGGACCCACACGGGAGAGAAACCATTTTCTTGTGATGACTGCGGAAAGCGTTTCATTCAAATAAGCGATTTAAGAACACACAGGAAGATTCACACCGGAGAGAAACCATATTTGTGTGGCGACTGTGGAAAACGCTTTATTCAAGCTAGAGACTTAAGAACACACCAGAGGATTCACACCGGAGAGAAACCATACTCGTGTGATGACTGTGGCCGGTGTTTTGTACAAGCAAGTACTTTAAAACGGCACAAGAAGATTCACTCCTGAGAGAAGCATCTACAGTTACTGACGCAACCCACATTCCCAGAAAACTGAACAGACGTGTGTCAAATTATGTCTTTAGGAATGTGTTTTAAGTAGATCTAGTTGAACTCATACACTTTAAAGGGCCAATGGGAATAAAACCTGATTGTTGAGAGAACTTACGTTACACAGCCTGCATAAACAGTTGTGGGTGCTCATTCTCTTTCTGTGATGCTTTGGAGCTGCAACACACACGGCAGTGTCATACAGGGACGCACTCACGAACTGAAGCTTGTGACAAAGGAAGATGTGTCTCCATCCCCTTTTAAGGGAACAGGGATCCCTCAAGGGCACAGTCAGACATCTGCTAAATGACTGCTATGGGAGCACACCTGAGGCGCTTCACATTACTCAATACTCTTACTAGGTATTTCGGTGCGCTAACGCAGAGGCAGGGCCTCCTCTGCCGCTGGCCCCAATCAAAGACTTAATTCTGTTATGGGACAATATTAGTTTCACTTTCTCATATAATATGGCTGCAGAGCAGGAATCGATTTAAATACAGGGAGAAGTGAGCAGACTCTAGCCAATCACAACCGACAATCATCGGTTGGCCCAGCATTGTTCAGACTGTCTGAAACCTTTCAGGGTGAACTAATCTCTGATCGAGATATTTTACACAAGGGTTCATCTGTCAGGTTTATCTCTCAGCCGTGCTCTTTTCTGGTAATGTCTCCTTCTTGATTACGTTGAACCAGTCGCTCGGTGCAGGAGGGCGAGGGCTCCAGAGCTACACAGGAAGAGATCAGGCTCCACTAGCGCTTCTAGAGACGGTGGGATGGAAACTCTCTCCGCTTTGGGGCTCGATCTCCATTAACACGTAGAAGAAGGTGGAGTTCAGTAGATCCTCCTCAAACACGAGAAGTGAACATCACTTTCAGAACATGAAAAGAAAACACGACCCTAAGATGAACCCTTGATCGGCTGAGCTTAAACTAACACTGAGATTATAAAAGCTCTACTGTTTCATCTTTATTTTGGAGTAGAGAAGAGCTCGTAAAATTCCTGAAGTTGAATAACAACCTTTTAATTCTGAAGTTTCTCTTTCTTAAACGAATAAAATAATAAAGATGTTGTGTATATAAAGAAACTGGTTTAATGAGAAGCAGCTTTTGGTTTGGTAACTGTTATTCCTGTAATCATCTCTCAGAGATCTCGAGCAGCAGAGATCTAATCATTGTGTTCAGCTGGGTTTCTTTTATATACATTTTGAGAGAATGTTGGATGCTGTTTGGATCTGTGCTTTAAATAAAAATTGTTCAACTGTTATAGTTCTAAAGCGTTCATTACTGGTGAAAATAATCTACCTTTAAGTTCTTAAATGAGGTGTTTATTTTTGAAAATATAATGTATAATGAAAATATAATAAGACTTCACTTGAGTTTGCCGGGTTGGAGAACAGCTGCAGATGCTGTAATTTTTTAATTTAAAACCAATTCTTTTATTTGTGATTTGTTTGCCTGGTTTCCGCAGGTAAAAATAAAGAACAATAAAGATGAAATTATTATTTTATATACAGCTAATATCCACTATATTATCTTTTGAGGGTATATTCATGAAAGTATCAGGGAAGCGAATAGCCGAATTTGCCTTCTCCCGTCCAGCAGGAGGCGGTAACAAGAATAATTGTTAGTGTATTTTGGGTTTCAGTTGAACCAGAAGAAAAACAGAACACGATAAACAAAACCCATTTCCTCTCAGCTGAAGATAGAAGCTTCTTCAGGAGAAGATCTTCTCGTTCTGGAGGAAAGATGGAGATTAAAGAAGAACTCTGCAGAATAAAAGAAGAGGACTCAGAGGAAGAGATCGGTGAGGCTTCCAGCATCCATCCACAACATCACGAACAGCTCCACACACGCAGCGGAGGCTCGTGGAACACGCACGATTGATTACTGTTTAGAAAATAAACCATCTTAAGAGCAGTGTAGCGAGAAGAGTCTCCAGAAGTCGCTAGATGACGTCAATTTAAATGAATGACGCTTTTTTAAGAATCACAATAATATTATATAAACCGTTTAAGCTATGCTTTATTACACACAAACAGTTAAAAATACAATACATGTATTTAGAATCACAACATAAATGAAGATAACAAACTAAAAGGGTTCACAATTATAAGAATGTATTTAGATGCACCAAATTAATGTAAATTCTAGGGATTTTACCAATAAAACAAATAAAGGAATTACTGAAGAGGCTACATGAAACATAAAACATGTTAACTAAAGAAGAAAACAAAAGGAGACGCTCCAGAGACTCTGACTTGTGGAAAACTCTCTAAACTTAATTGTGTCCGCAACTGGATTCTAAACTCGTTTAAATACAAAAGAAAAGCGAAGCAGTAATAAAGAGAATCACGTCACGTCACTCTCCACCAATCCTGTCTTCAGATGATATCACATCAAAAATAAATAAAGAGAAACTCAATAATGATGAGCGGAAACAAGGAACTTATTGTGTATGATTGTATGATCTTGATATTGATTAAATATGGACAACTTGTCATCCAAAATATCAGTTATCACTATATGCTCCTAAAATATTGTGATATTATTTATCTCCTCTACACATATATTGGTTGTTAACGTTGTTCATTTCATTATTGAATTTTGCATCAAGGGTAAACCAGAAATGTATTTATTTATTTGTTTTTGTGACTTTTTGACTTAAATGTCATCAAACCTAGTTCAACTACCTTTTTTTAAAAGATTATTTATTTTTTTTATGTTTTGTTATCGCACTATTTTTGAGTGTGCACTTGATTAGTTTTAGTTACATAATTTATACTGTATGATTTCTATAAGCTTTATTTTGATTTAACATGGCAGTGAAAAATAAATATGGTTGTCTGTTCATGAATGGATAATACAATAGAAACTTATGACAGCTTGAATTAGTTTTTTTTTCTTTTAAGTTGCCAAAATGTGTCTGATCTAGAAACTTGATCAGAAGTGTATCCAGAGAAAAAGTGATCGGATCGGAAATATCAGGATCGGCAGATACACAAAAGAAATGATCAGATGGGATAAAAAAAAACCCTGACCAGGACATCCCTAATTTAAACAATTATTCTGTCTTGAAAAGTATTCTTCCTTATAATTAATTTATGTTTAATAAATTACTGATCTAACTTGATCTAATATCCAATTTGTTGTTGTGTTTACATTAACAAAACATAACGAGAAAAAATTTGTTTTACATTTGTTTGATGTTTTGTACTTTTTTATTTTTTAGATTCATCACAAGAAAGGGTTACAAAAGAGGATCTGTTTGAGAACACACTCGTCATTAAGGAAGAAGACGAGGTTGAAACTGAAGAGAAAAACACAAAGAAACAAACTGAAGTAGACAAATCTCATGTTTGCTCTGAGTGTGGAAAGAGTTTCACACAAAAAGCAGCATTAAAGCTACACCAGAGGATTCACACTGGAGAGAAACCATACTCATGTGACGACTGTGGAAAGCGTTTCAGATACATTAATGGTTTTAGATCACACCAGAGGATTCACACTGGAGAGAAACCATATTCATGTGACGACTGTGGAAACCGTTTTAGACACTTAAACGGATTAAGATCTCACCAGAGGATTCACACTGGAGAGAAACCATATTCATGTGATGACTGTGGAAACTGTTTTAGACACTTACACGGTTTAAGATCACACCAGATGATTCACACTGGAGAGAAACCATATTCATGTGAGGACTGTGGCAAGAGTTTTAGACAAACAAATGGTTTAATCTTACACCAGATGAGTCACACTGGAGAGAAACCATACTCATGTGAAGACTGTGGGAAGACTTTTAGACAAACAAGCGGTTTAATGTCACACCAGAGGACTCACACTGGAGAGAAACCATACTCATGTGCTCACTGTGGAAGAAGTTTTAGAGACAAGTATGGTTTAAAATTGCACATGATGATTCACACTGGAGAGAAACCACATTCATGTGATGATTGTGGAATGAAATTTAGACACTTGCGCAGTTTAAAATCACACCAGAAGATTCACAATGCACAAATTGATTGTTTAATGTAGTGAATGTTAGTTGAATCACATACCATTTTTACCATCACTGTAAATGCTTTTATAAGTCTTACTGTTTAGATTGAAGTTGTATCTGAGAAAGAGTCTGTGTTGTGTGTACTCTTTGCGATCTGCAATAAAAAAAAAATCTCTTCTTTTGCAATTCTGCTTTTTCAGAATCAAATTTTTCAACAAGCAGTTCACATCTGTTACATCAGCTTCTATGAAGCTGAACTATGAATGATTTCGTTACCATTTAAACTGTAAATCTTAATCTATTTCAATTAATTTCGGGAATTACTTTTCCAAACAAACTCGTTCTTTATATTTTATTTATGAATGAATAAACCTTAAGAGCAGCGTTACCAGTTCCTATCCCGTTCTTCCCAGAAGTGCATCGGGAACTGACCCAAACTTGTAAGGCACCTCTGAAAGCGAGGTTGGTCAGTCTCCCCTCTCTCGCTCCCCTTGACGGCGCAGTAGCTAAAGGGTACGAAGCGATTCCCCAGGTAGATCAGGAGCTGGCGGTGCACTTATGTCCAGGTAACCCGTTCACCTCGCGTGAACAGACAAGGCCTCCATCCCGCCAGCTAAGCCTGTTGTTGGACCTGACTTCGAGGGCTTATGCTGCGGCGGGTCAAGCTGCCGCTGCCCTGCATGCCATGGCTGCCTTTCAGGTGTTCCAAGCCGAGGCCCAGAAAGAGATGCAGGAGGGGAGTTGTGGCCCAGGTCTTACGGAGGATCTGAGGACGGCTACCGATTTTGCGCTCAACGTGACAAAAGTTGCAGCTAGCTCGCTCGGCCACATGATGTCTACGCCGCGTAGGAAGAAATGTGGCAGGTCCCCTTATAAATCGGCACCCCACCGCTTGCTCGAAGCGGGAGAAAACCTCTTCAGTCCTCCCCTGATCGTCAGCCTCCACGTCAAAGACATCGACCAAGAGCAGCTACGAGGAGTCCTGTCCAGGGGTCCCCCAACATCATCATGGGAAGAGGGTCCATCGGAAGCGGCCTTAGGACAGGCCGCCGAGGGAGTCCAGCTGCTGTGCGGGCCTCGCCAGCAGCCCCACCGCCATCAAGCAGCAGACCCACAGGTCAGATCTCAGTTTTTCATTAAACATGCAAAACATGAACTCCCTGGGTTATGTGCGCAGCCAGGAGGCTTGCATTGCAGATCCGAATGCAGTTCTCATCTCAGAGGCACATTCAAGGGCATGGCGTCTGATGCAGCGCAGTCTGGATGGCTCTCAGCTTCCGAGTCGGAGTCAGCCTCGAGTGGGACCTCCTCGGCTGTAACCGGATGCTGCTCCGAGGTCGAGCCTGGACGCCCAGGTAGGTCTCCACCTAGGCTCCCTTCAGACCCCACCGCTAAGTCCGCTAGTTCGCAGCCCAGCTATGGAAACTCTTTGGCAAAGTGCGTATGACGCCATTAATGGAGTTTCAGGAAGCTTGGTGGGAGCTTCCCAATATTTCCCCTTGGGTCGTACGCACTAACCAGTACGGTTATCAACTGCAGTTTGCTGCCAAGCCACCCAGGTTCAACGGGGCTCTAATGACCTCTGTCTCAACCACAGAGGCCTCGGTTCTGCGCGAGGAGATCGATTCCCTTCTAAGCAAAGGTGCAATCGAGGCGGTCCCTCCTGCTTACAGAGATAGAGGGTTATACAGCCCATACTTTCTAGTTTCCAAGCGCACAGGCGGGTTGCGTCCAATCCTCGACCTGCGTTGTCTGAACACTCATCTTCTGAGACTTTCGTTCAGGATGATATCCCTCAGACGCACGGTCCACTCAGTCCGTTCAGGGGAATGGTTTGCCACAATAGGTCTGAAGGATGCGTATTTTCACGTGAGTATAATCCCTCGGCACAGATCTTTTCTTCGGTTTGGCCTCGAAGGTCGAGTGTACCAGTACTGCATCCACCCCTTCGACTTGTCTCTGTCTCCTCGCACCTTCACAAAGGTGATCGAGGCGGCTTTAGTACCGTTAATACGGGAAGGGGTTCGAATCCTGGCTTACTTGGACGACTGGCTGATACTGGCCCAGACGCGGCCCCAGTTGATTCGCCACAGAGACAAGGTCTTATGCCACCTTAGTCGTCTGGGGCTTCGGATCAACTCCGAAAAGAGCCGTCTAACCCCTGGCCAGAGCATATCTTTTCTGGGTATGGAGCTAAACTCGTTGAACATGCGAGCACGTCTCTCTCTAGAGCGCGCCCTGAGCCTGCTGAAGGCAGCACGCAGAGTCTGCACAAGATTAGTAGTTCCTCTGAAGAACTTCAAGAGGCTCCTGGGGCATATGGCTACCGCAGCAGCGGTTATTCCGCTCAGTTAATTCCGTCGTGAGCATGGCATCCAGGGCGACTGAACGTGAACGTGACACCTCGTTGCTGCCTCCACTTGCGTCTTTGGAAAGATGTTTGGTTCCTCTGTGCCAGTGTCCCCCTGGGAGGACCTGCCAGGCGCGTAGTAGTAATTACCGACGCTTCGAGGACTTGGTGGGGTGCTGTATGCCGGAAGCACAAAGTCTCAGGGTTTTGGACCTAGAAACAAACTTCCTGGAGCATAAATCACCTAGAGCTATGTGCAGTGTTCCTTGCAGTGAAGCACTTCAGGAGGATACTGCAGGGACATCACGTGTTGGTCAAGACGGACAAGGAGGGATACGCTCACCCCATTTGTCGGCTCTCGCCCGCAGACTGCTCCTCTGAAGTCAGCATGGGGTCTGTCCCTAATTTCAGTCCAGGTTGAATCAGACAGCGGATGTCGGTGGAAACCCCGGTCAGGAGAATGGCGACTCCATCCCCTGGCAGTCCAGCAGATCTGGGAACGCTTTGGTATAGCAGAGGTAGACCTGTTCACCGCCTCAGAGTATGCTCAGTGCTGGCTGTTCTACGCTCTGTCCCAGGCTCCTCTCGATATAGATGCGCTGGTGCATTGATGGCCCAGGAAGAAACGTCTACATGCGTTTCCCCCAGTGAGCCTCCTTGCAACCCTCCTGTGCAAGATCAGGGAGGACGAGGCAGATGTCCTAGTGGTGCCACCTTATTGGCCCAACCGACCTTGGTTCATAGAACTCTGCTCCCTCGTGACAGTCTCTCCCTGGCATGTTCCCCTGTGGTCAGACCTTCTGACCCAGGGATGTGGACACAAGCACCCGCATCCAGACCTCTGGAGTCTCCACGTCTGGTACATCATGCCGCGGAGGACCCCCGGGTAATGCCACAATCTGTGATTCAAACTCTGTCTTGCCATAGCTCCCTCTACTAGGCCTTGTTATGTCGGCAAGTGGAGTCGGTTCGTCGACTGGTGTCACTCTCTCGTCCCGAGTAGCTGCCCCGTTGAACTCATGCTAACCTTCTTGCAAGAGGGTCTGGATCCACCTGAAGGTTTACATCACTGCAATTTTTGCCTATCACTTCCCGGTTGAAGGCAACACGTTGGGATGACACAAGTTAATGGTCAGATTCCTCAGAGGGGCCAGAAGGGTTAGACCATCTAGGCGGTCCTTAGTTCCCTCCTGTGACCTTTCCATTGTCCTTAGAGGAGTTCAAGGTCCTCCATTCGAGCCGCTTGAATCAGCAGAGCTTAAATTTCTGTCAATTAAAACAGCGCTCCTTGTCGCATTAGCCTCGATCAAGAGGGTGTGGGATCTGCAGGCACTCTCTGACGATGAGACCTGCTTAAAGTTCGGACCTGGTGATATGGACTCATGTTATTCTGAAGCCCAGGCCTGGATACGTGCCCAAGGTTCCTACCATCCGCTTTAAAACTCAGGTAGTGAACCTCCAAACTCTGCCCGGAGAGGAGGCAGCATCAGCCCCTGGTCCCAATTGCCCAGTTCAAGCACTGAGGATCTATCTAGAAAGAACCTGGCACCTTAGAAGTTCTGATAAGCTCTTTGTATGCTTTGGAGGACAGCAGACGGTAGGGAAGGCTGTCTCCAAACAGAGGTTGGCCCACTGGCTAGTGGAGGCCATCTCTACCGCATACACAGCGGCCGATGTCCCTTGCCCCCTGCAGTTGAGCGCCCACTCTATCAGGGGTGTTGCGGCCTGCTGGGCGTTGGCAAGGGGGACTCCGCTGGCAGAGATCTGCAAGGCTGCGGGTTGGTCAACACCCAAGCAGGTACTATAACCTGAGCGTTGAATCCGTCTCTTCAGCCACGCTAAGTGGTGGTAGCATTGTCTGAGATGTACGAAGCAGTTTCCAGCTTGGGTTGTGACGTTCTTAGTGATACGGGCGCTATTTTCGCCCATGGAGATAACCTCCAGCTTTTTGGCTCCTCTCGCCCAAACAGGCGTAGTAGAGTAAGCGGAGTATTCCTACCTTCTGTCCACGTCTGTGCCCTCTATGGGGGACTACCGGCTGAATCTTTTATGACCCCGGGCACGGGAGGGCCAAGCAGTTCCCCGAAAGGCTAACTCTTGAAAACTATTGCTCTAGCTAGCTCTGTCTATGCTATCTTCCCTCTGAAAGACCTTTCCCCAGTGGTTCAAGGCGTATTTCTGTAGGTCCCTCATTGAAACCTTGCGTGTATTAAACTGCCGGAAGTTCTAAGTCCAGCCTTCGAGATGGCGAGTACGGCCTCCGCGCGTCTCCTTTCAGCTCTGGGATCGATGCTCCCTCCTCTGGTATGAGACAAACCTGCCGATTACCCATTAAAAATTAAGTCTACACTTAAGGCCAGGACGGAAACTGTAAGGTTGTGAGTAAGTCTGGTTGCCTAGGGGGTGAGTACGGCTCCAACGTCACAACAGGAAAAGTGTCACGCTCGCGTCCGGTTAATGCGGGACGGCGTGATCAAGTGACCATAGCGTGTTCGCTTATTAGCATTTTGAAACAGTGTGGAATGAGTAGAGCGCCCTTAGCAAAGCTTCCCATAGTCGTCACCGACATAAGTTGTAGTGACCGACTGATGGGGAAAGAGCAGCAACTGTCTTTGCCTTCCTTGAATCTACACAGAAAATGCTTGACTGGATAAAATTTGTGGAGAATTTTAAAAGAAATGTAATTCATTTTGTTTGTAATAAGAAATGAATTAACCAGTGACCAAACTTTTCCTCAAAATATATTCCTACAGAACCGTGACCAGTATGAGATCGAACTGGGTTTGCTGATAACTTCTTGCTCAACTAGTACTCGAATGGGTTAGTTATTAGACTTTCGAGAAGAAAAACAGATTTTGCCACAGAAAGTATCAACAGGATGAATTTGAGGCTCCAAATCAGAAGAATCTCTCTTTCTGCACAAAGAGACCACATTGGATGAATTGCACCTATTAGGGTTGCGCACCCTTTTGGCGTAACAGAAAACATAGAATACAATAAAAACGAATCGTAGGTCAATAACAAGCTCTGAGGATTTAGCAGGTGTTTATATTAATTAATTCCCCGATTAAACCAGGACTGGGCCATTTTTTATGAAACGAAAACAGTAATGACGTCATTAAGCTTCCGGGTCCTGCTGAGCATTCCCAAAAAGAAAAGTAGAACCAAGAAGTGTCGCAAGCTCATAATTGGGTTTTCCTTTTTCGCTTTCAAGGTGAAAATCAAATGAAGGAATGATACAGGGATTGTACTCAAAGCTTTTTCGTCTGTAATAGCTTCATCTAATGCTACACTGCACAGAAACCGGACATTTACGTGGCCATCGCCATCTCTCTCTCCCTCTCACTCTCACACAATCAGATGAGGAAGGAGGAGCTCTTTTCGAGAATAAATGTATGATTATTATGCAGACGATTGTCTTCTCTTGACACGTTGCAGAGAACACCCAGCTGCTGTAATGATCTTCATTGTCTCAGAATATTAAACCTCTGTTATTTGATTCTGTTACGATTCCTGCGGATCGTAGCGTCTTGATGTTGTGTGTGTCTGTGTGTGCGTCCGTGCTTACCGTGTTTATGTTTCTATCGCATGTGATCGTCTTGCTGGGATCTGGGGATTGGCCACGTTACCCTTCAACGTCAGCACGCTCAGTTGCCTTCGGCCAATCCGGGCAGACCAACGCCCTATAAAAGCTCAGCGATTCACTACGACAGCGCTGAGCAGAGAACTGGCTCAACACTTCCTTGTCCACGGATCACCTCCCTCGCTGTGTGTCGAACGAAGGTGTTCTGATCTGCTCAGAGTTAGTGTGTCGCACATACAGAGTGACTTTCCCTGCTATATACACTAGTGAGGGAGCTGGGGCGTCAGTCCTGTATTTGTGTTTGAGCCAGCGTAGGCAAGGCAGGGCGTCGTATATACTCTGAAGAGCTCAGTTTTTATTTTCGTCTTTTGTTTTCGATTAGGGAAGTTTGGGGAGGGGAAATTAAGTAAGACTCCTTTTGGTTCTATTTGTTTGTTCATTTGACGCTGCCTGGCCTTTTTCCTTTCTTACCGTTTTCCCTATTTAACAGTGAGCGCTCTTTTTGTTAAGAAAGGGACATTTAAATGCTTGTTTATTCGCGTTATAGTTTGTAATTGGATTTACTTTATGATATGAAAAAAATGATTTTCTATATACTAGTTCAGTTGTGTGCGTGTTCCTCTTCACTATTCCTGCTTGACCCGATTTGTTGCTAACTTTTTCTTTTGATGTTTACGGCCTTAGCCAACGAGCTAAAGCTATTTTAATAAGATCGTAACAGATTCTCCAACTGCATTCCTGATCATTTGAACATGCAAGGATCTCCAAGATCCACAACCTGTACCTCTACTAGGAAGAGATTTGCTGATCAAATTAGGACCAAGCATCCTTTGTACACCAGAGGGCGTAGTGGTGACCTTTTCGGACGGAACGGTAACTAACTGCTCAACACAGGCTGGAGGAGAAGGGAATCAATGGGTTTTAACAGGTGAGGGTCAGAGAACTGATGCAGACATTTATTGGGTACAACTAGAAGACAGAGAAGATGACATGAGTGTCATCGAACTGTATGCTAAATATAGCTCTTGGATTCATCAGCTAAATGTCTTTGTGCCCCCAATTGACCCTCTACATTGTACATTTTTTTATGACAGCAACGACACAACTCTATACCAGGAAGTGATCCAGGAAGTAGAAGGAGACAAGTGGGTCCTGAGAGGAGAAGGAATCATGATAGGGAAAGAAGGAGTGGTAGCGCCAATACGCATTACTGAAGAGCAGACGAAATGGTATGAAATGTCAGATACAGCAGCACCACACATTTCCCTAGCATTACATCCAGGACATGAAGCAAGAGAGCTGGGAGAAATGGCTAAAAGATTACTGCAGGTGACAGACTGGGAAGAAACAGGTAGAACTAACATTGTGTACTCGAGAGCAGAGGAAGCTCACTGGGTTCAGGAAAACACAGAAGATGTAGGAGTGGTAGTTCATGAAAAATATCCAGGTGTCATGGCAGAGAAAACACAGATGGGGAAGGTTCAGAGGAGCTCATTGCATCACTGCCTGAAGAATTATGGTCTCAAGGCCCCACGGATGTGGGATTTTGTAATGTAACTCCTGTAACATTTGAATTGACAGCTACCAATCCTATATGGGTCCCACAGTATCACAACAAACCAGAAGCTGAGGAAGGAGTGGCCAGTACAGTGGCTGGTCTCCTAGAGGGAGGAGTGATAACTCGATTTGACTCTGAGTGAACACTCCCCTCTTTCCGGTTCCTAAAGCAGGTACACAAAAATACAGATTAGTGCATGACTTCAGGCAAATCAATTCTGTGGTGGCCACACCTACATTGGCGGTGCCTAATCCTTATGTATAACTCTCTGTTTTGGCACCATCTCAGAAGTGGTTCACGTGCATTGATTTGGCAAATGCATTCTATTGCATACCAATTGAAGAAGAATGTAACAATTATCTAGCATTTACTTTCAGGAAAAAGCAGTACTCTTACAACAGATTACCACAAGGTTTTGTTTTATCACCTGGAATTTTTAACAGCGTGCTAAAACAACAACTTGATGGCTTTGAACTGCCAGAAAGGTGTGTTATGATAATGTATGTTGATGACATTCTGTAAGCAGCTCCTTCACAAGAAAGTTGCCTCCAAGCAACGTCACTGATTCTGCAACAACTGCACAAATCAGGATTCAAAGTGAGCAAAGCTAAACTACAAATTTGCAGAGCCACTGTTACTTTTATGGGAAGATTGATCACAGTTACAGGGTCATCTCTGACCGGCAGCCATGGGAGGAACATCCTCTCACATCCTAAGTCACTGTTTCTGACATGTTGTCTTTCTTAGGTCTAACTGGATTCAGCAGACACTACATACCAATGTATGTAGCATCAACAATGCCCTTAAGGCAGTTGGTGAAAGAAAAAGGGATGTAGAATCTGAAATCGAGATTGGATTGGACACCGGAAGCGGAACAATCCTTCATTGACTTAAAGCTGCAGCTTTCTAGAGCAGCTTCCCTAAATTGCCCAGACTACACATTTTATATGGATGTCTCTGAAACAAAAACCTGTGCACATGGGGTGTTGTTCCAGAAACAGCATGGCCAAAGAAAGGTCTTGACCTACGCCAGTGTTCTCTTGGATAGCACTGAACAGAGGCAACCCACATGTGCCAGATTTGTTGCTGGATGTCTTTCACTAGCCGCTTGTGTGTCAGAGTACGGCTCCAGAGGAAAAACAGAAAAAGTGTCACGCTCGCATCCGGTTTATGCGGGACGGCGTGTACACGTGACCATCAGTGCGTTCGCTGATTAGCATTTTGAAACGTTGTGGAATGAGCAGAGCGCCCCTAGTGGAGCTTCCAATAGTCGTCACCGACATAAGTCGTAGTGACCGACTGATGGGGAACTAACCTCCTACTGGGAGCATTTAAAGGGTTTCTCTCCTGTGTGAAACCTCTGGCGAGATCTTAAAATGTTATTAAAGGACTAAAATTTAAAAGTGCTTTACATTGGAAATAAAGAGTAAAATGAAAGTACATTTAATAAAATCAAGCATAAAAAGTCATATAAAATAAAATTTATTAAAAACTGAAAATTAAAAAATATATATATTACAAGGATTCACCAGCAAATTTCCCTTTAAATGCGCTGTTGTCTTTATATCACCGTACAATAACTCCCTTATTAATATGCGTAATCCTCTGCAAAGCGCATTACTCAAATTTAATCAAGTACGAAACGTCACTCTTTACAGGATAACTCTCTCAAAAATGAAACAGGCATGAAAAAGAAATAAAAACATTGATTAAAACAAAGATTAAGATGTGAATAAGATACAACACAAAATAACAACCCCGTCTGATTCCCTTCAACCAAACAAACCAACCCTTAAGACTATAAGCAGTGCTTTAAGGAATAAACTAGCAAGTTAGCACCGGTCAGACTCGCCCAGGGCAGCTGAGGGCCACCAAGGTAGCTTATCACCATCAGAGTGAGAATGTGGAGTGAAGGAATAATGCACTGAACATTGTACATCGTCTTTGAGCTCTGGAAAACGATATATAAAATGAACGCATTATTATTGGTATTAATATTTTTATTATTATTATAGAAGAACCGGAGTTCTTCTGTCAAATCATACAGCTTGACAGATATACGCCGATGTGTCTGACGGGCGAAGATTGTCAGCATTGCAGAACCCATGTTCCTCGAGTCTATCTTCAAAGCATCACAGAAAGACAGTGTGCACACACTATAACATGTAAACACAGGGATATCAAAATTAATTTGCTTTGGGGAACTATAATCAAATGCTGATTGAGTTCAACTATAGACCCACTTCCTATGCAGTCATTTAGTCGTTACTCAATATGCGCCTCTGTTTATTATTCTGGAAATGTGTGTTACACAAGTAACAATAGATGCATCTTTCAAGCGTGAATCTTCTTGTGTGTTTTTAAATTGCTTGCTTGTGCAAAACTCAACCCACAGACTAGACATGAATATGGTTTCTCTCCAGTGTGAATCATCTGGTGTTGAATTAAATTGCTTGAACGTGCAAAGCTCTTTCCACAGTCACCACATGAATATGGTTTCTCTCCAGTGTGAAACCTCTGGTGTCTAGTTAAATTGTTTGATTGTGCAAAGCTCTTTCCACAGTCACCACATGAATATGGTTTCTCTCCAGTGTGAAACCTCTGGTGTCTAGTTAAATTGCTTAATTGTGTAAAACACCTTCCACAATCCTCACACGAGTATGGTTTCTCTCCAGTGTGAATCATCTGGTGTTTTCTCAAACTGCTTAACTCTGTAGAACTCTTTTCACCACCATCACACGAGTATGGTTTCTCTCCAGTGTGAATCCTCTGGTGTCTAGTTAAATTGCTTGAATCTGTAAAACTCTTTCCACAGTCACCACATGAATATGGTTTCTCTCCAGTGTGAATCCTCTGGTGTTTATTTAAATTGCGTGAATCTGTAAAACTCTTTCCACAGACTCCACATGAATATGGTTTCTCTCCAGTATGAATCCTCTTATGTACTTTTAAACTGACTAAATGTTTAAAACTCGTTTCACAGTCATCACATGAGTATGGTTTCTCTCCAGTGTGAACCCTCTGGTGTCTTCGCAAACTGCTTAACTCTGTAAAATTCTTTCCACAGTCATCACATAAGTATGGTTTCTCTCCAGTGTGAATCATCTGGTGTTGAATTAAATTGTTTGATTGTGCAAAGCTCTTTCCACAGTCGTCACATGAGTATGGTTTCTCTCCAGTGTGAATCCTCTGGTGTAGCTTTAATGCTGCTTTTTGTGTGAAACTCTTTCCACACTCAGAGCAAACATGAGATTTGTCGCCTCCAGTTTGTTTCTTTGTGTTTTTCTCTTCAGTTTCAACCTTGTCTTCTTCCTTAATGACGAGTGTGTTCTCAAACAGATCCTCTCTCGCGTCCCTTTCTTGTGATGAATCTAAAAATAAAGCAAATCATTAAACAAATATAAAACAATGTCTTCACGTTATTTTTCATCAAATTACCTGAATGTACAATTATATTAACTTTGATTAAGTTTTTTTTTTTTTTACTTTTAGAGGAGAGGAACATATCTGTTAACAATTGGTAAAAGCTAGAAGATAAAATATATATTATCAGTTTTATAACCTACTCATAGAAATTAATGCATCATCTATAATCTACGTTTATGAACAATTAGCCCTACCGACGAATGCTAGCCTTCAGAAATAACCAAAATGAGAAAGACTACACATAGACGTTTACAAACAATAAGTTATCTTTTGGTTATTGGTAACCTACACATGAGGTTCGAACTTTATTTTAAACAGATTTAAAGAGTTTTTTTTATGTAATAATAATCAAAGTTTCACGCCTTCTAGCATTGAATGTCTATGAGTGAGAGGAACGGCAGGCCCCAGAAGCGTTGTGTGACGTCACACATGTTTCATCTGATTACTCGGTTAATCGATTACATTTTCAGTAGAATACCTGATTACTAAAATATTCGATAGTGTAGGAATACAAATTTCAGAACTATGATTTAAAAACGTAACTCTTTTATATCGCAATCACTTTTTAGCACTATTGTATCATTTGTGTCCGTGACCTTATCTGGATTGCTTACTCTTTGATGTGACACCCCCACTGAGACTCAGGCTCCTTAAGATCTGGGAACATCTTGAGAGGTACCTTCTCATGCTATGTAAGACTGACCTTTTGTTGACGTCATGAATATCTTTGGCTGGGCTCCTCCTTGGTGGTGCATCCTAATAGTGTTAAAAACCCAATGTTACCCATCGCTTAGTTAGATTTTTGGCAGACTGCAGCGCTCAACATTAAACTTGTGATACCCCAAAAAATCTCCTGGTCTTATATTTGTGAGTTTCCTACAATTGCTACAGCCCTAATTGAAATTCTTTTAAATAAATCTACATTAAAACAATCACTAAATGATCTAAATCATTTTTATATTAGACCAATTAAGATCATCGATAAAAAAAACTTCTTAATTATAGAGAAGAAATTTAAAAGACAGAATAATTGTTTAACATTTCAAATATGACACAAATAATCCTGATTCACAAACATAGATGCAGAAAAATCACGCACTATTGTGTTCAGTGAGGTTTTCAGTGTTGCTCCCAGTGCGCACATGAGGATAAAATAAAACAGAACAAACGGAGTTCAAACTAATTGTAAAACTCTCAAAAGAATTTGTGGAATGTGTTATTTTTCAGTTTTGTGTTATTTGATTATGGAGAATTATTGTGAGTGAAATTAAAAACCTGATTCACTCGTCTCTGACTGTGATGCGAACCTAACCCAGTTGAACGAATGCATGCTATTCTTTCAGTGAGCATCGAGGTGTGGGGGCGCTACAGAGTGAACTGTGATTGGACGCCGCTCTTGATCAGAGTTCTGCTCTATCGCTAGATTTAATGACTTTTCAGAGTCCCTCGGCCCCTGTGTTCTATCTGGAGACTTCTGCTGCTTCTGTGAGGAGCTTCAGGGCCTCTGAGGGGTCGTTCTGGCTCTTTTCAGGGAGCAGCGGGAGCAGATCACGCGGATCTGAACAGCCTCTCCTCGCTGCCAGCTCCGAACAGAACGAGGGCGGGTTCAATCTGAAACTGGCTGGTCACGTGACCAGAGTCCTGCCAGTCGAGTCCTCTGGCTAGAGGAGGTTCTGTTTGTAAAATGTGAGCGTCTGCTTTTATTTTCATGAGTTTGAATCTCGACTTGTGCTAAATTACTGCTTTATCTTTTTGCTCAACTGAAATTTGAATCCCATTAAACGCACAGGACTGTAATGTTCTTTAAAACCATTGATCGCGACTGGCAGGTGGAGTCATTCTTCAACCAACTTAACGTCATCGCAAGTTCATTTTCGCTCATGTCTGTCGATCTTATTCTCAATACTTTTAATAAAAATATGCCTTAGAGTCTATGTTTTTGTGTGGTTTAATTTGTTATCATCTTAAGAGAGTATAAAATGCTTAAAAGCCATGATCTGAAGGGGCAGTTATTAGAGCAGCCAGTCCGTCCACTGACGGGATCAAGGCTTTTAAAGCACAGTATAGAATAAAAAATATGGCTGAAAGTTCTTGGATCTGTGTAATTTTATTTGGTTTCCATGCTGGGATGGTATAAAGCTTTTAAAATACCGCAGTAAAGTTGGTTTGATGTTGGACATTAATTTCCGTTCAGATTCAAACCTATTAAATCTTTGATCCTGTTACAGTTTGAGCCTAAACGAAGTCTGATAGACATCAGTATGAAGAGAAGCGCTGTTTATCAGAGTCTAAATCCAAAGCTACGTGCGGAGGAAGTTTTCAGGCTGCACACACTCTCCTCCTCTTCTATGTGTAAGCAAGACTTAAACATGTTCTTTAAATTTACTCTTAAAATTATGTGATTCTAAATTCCACAGTCTGATTATTATTACAAGATTTATTTCTGTGGTTGAAAGTGAAGATGTGATCTGGTGTCTGCTTTCCTGTATTCAGTCAGATTTATATTTATATGTTTAATCAGAGTTAAACAATGATCAGAAACACAAACCTATCTGTTCCTCTAAGTCCTCTTCTTTTATTCTGAGTAGTTCTTCTTTTATCTCCCTCTGTCCTCCAGAATGAGAAGATCTTCTCCTGAAGAAGCTTTTATCTTCAGCTGAGAGGAAATCTATCTTTGTGTTCTGTTCTTCTTCCTCTTGGATCACTGAAACAAAACATATTTGCATTAACATCTTAATCGTCTTAACCAGGTTCAAATGTTAAACTAAACTTACAAACGTTTCACTAATGTCCTTATTTAGAAGAACTAAACATATTTTAACACTGAACGTTCCTTTTTAACTACGTTAAACTGCAGAGAAATTAGTTTGGAGAATGTTAAATTGTTGAATTTAAAAGGACTGTGTATTTAGAATCAGAATCAGCTTTATTTATTTGTTAGCCCTTCTCAGCCGTATGAATAGTTCTCTGAAGTCTACGGACGTCTGCTTTAGAGGCGGAGCTAAACCAGATGATTATGGAGGAGCAGAGAACAGACGGGATGACCGCAGAGTAACACTGGGTTAGCGCTGTCTGTGGAAGATTGAACTTCTTCAGCTGTCGCAGGAAGTACAGTCTCTGCTGGGCCTTCTTCACAATGGAGTCGATGTGTGTGCTCTACTTCAGGTCCAGAGAGATGATGGTGCCCAAGAACCTGAAGGACTCCACTGGTGTCACAGTGCTGTTCATGATGGTAAGGGGAAGGTGTGCAGGGGCGTTTCTCCTGAAGTCCACTACCATCTCCACTGTTTTGAGGGTGTTGAGCTCAAGGTTGTTTAGACTGCACCAGAGAGCCAGCTGCTCCACTTCCTGTCTGTACGCAGACTCTTCACCATCCTGGATGAGGCCAATGATGGTGGTGTCTTCTGCAAACTTGAGGAGCTTTGAGAAGAGGAGAGGAGAGGAGTTGTGCGAGGTGCAGTCGTTGGTGTGGAGAGAGAACACACCCCTGGGGGGCGCCAGTGCTGGTGGTTCGGGTGCATGATGTGAATTCCCCCATCCTCACAAGCTGCTGTCTGTCTGTCAGGAAGCTTGTGATCCACTCACAGGTGGAGTCAGGGACGGAGAGATGGGAGAGTTTGTTGCGAAGCAGTGATGGGATGATGGTATTAAATGCTGAGCTGAAGTCCACAAACAGGATCCTCACATAGGTCCCTGACTTATCCAGATGTTGCAGGACGTAGTACAGCTCCATGTTAACTGCGTCCTCCACAGACCTGTTAGATCGGTAGGCAAACTGCAGCGGGTCCAGTGATGTTCTTCAGGTGGCCCAGCACCAGTCTTTCACAGGACTTCATGACCACAGATGTCAGGGCCACTGGTCCGTAGTCATTGAGACCTGAGATTTTAGGCTTCTTGTGGATGGGGATGATGGTGGAGCGGATGACTCAACTGGGTTGGGATACACACGGTGCATCGGTTAGAGTACAAAGTTCAGAAGTCAATTCAAGCTTCACATCCTGAACTTTATTTGTCTCTGTGTATGAGTGAGTGTGTGGTCTTTCTACAGAGACAACATAGATATACAGTAATTAATAAAGTGAACTGAATGCTGAATTATAGATAAGAACAACACAAAATATCTCGGCATAGAAATGTAATAATAATACAAATCTACAAACAGTCTGAACTTTTTTTTACATCACCGATGGCCCAGCAGGAGACAGAAGCAGAATACATACATAAATATATTTAATGAAAGAAATGTAATATGTACGAAAGTAAAGAAAATAAACTTGCTTCTCAGTTACGCACACTGGAACAAAAAATACAGCAGAGCGTGAGTGATGCAACATAATGAGCTCCGTCGGTCTCTGGGGGCGGGACTAAAGCTAGACCTGTCAGTCAAGTGTTACTTGACTCAAAGTCTGTTTAACATACATGTTGGACATAATCACCTATTTTTATCAAAGACACTTTTACCAGCGGAAACCTGGCAAACACATAAAAATGATCTCTTAAACCTGGACTTGATTGGCTCATGTTTGGCTGAATCTGAGCAATAATTCCGCTAGTTGTAGCCTCATATTCCGTCGATCAGAAGACGTGTGATAGCGCTGGTGGGCGGAGCTTGTGAGCTGGACTTCCTTGAATGAGGTGTTTTTAACGAGAGACAAACCATTCACTGCGTTTCACCCAACACAAACAGAGTTTGTGAATCTCTCCTGCGCTATCTTCCCTCTGAGAAGACAGCGAGAAGCTCTGAATTCCTCCTTCGTGTGCTTCTCCCCCGGTGAGGGAGGGCAGGCCTGCACCCAGTGCTTTTTTACAGCTGCAGGGAAACATGTCTGCGCCCTTAGTGAACCCTGCCCCCCGTTGCAAAGTTACTTTTTTTGCTATCTTGTCTATTGTATCTCGTTTTCTTATTTTTTCTAAAGCTACTTCTTGAAGGACCGGTCTTCCCCTGTTTTGTACTGTTGTGATTGAATGGTCCGGGGTTCGATTTCACTGCATGTAACAGTGTAGTGGCCAATAAAGGCCTTCGTTCATGACGTCACTCATAGGGTTCAGACGAAGTCAAATGAAGGTCAAAATCAAGAATCAAGAAACCTAATGGAGCCAGAGGTAGAAACATGCTTTTTTTCACCACCAAAAGTTGTCCAGTTTTAACATTGAAGTAAATGAGAACGTGCTCCCTTTCGGAATCAGCCTCAAGCGGCCGCTCGGGGAACTGCAGTTCCGAACACTGAACGATGTCTTCCGCGCTTTTTAATCATATTTACAGATTTATGTCCTGTCAATAAGTATCAGTGCTGTAAAGTAACGAAATACAGATACTCAAATCAAACGCAAATGTTAATTTTCACAGGAACAACAGCAGTGAAATGTGTTTTGCAGAACACAAGAATTGCTGCGCCATCTTTGAAAACTCATTTGAAGATATTTAACTGAATATTGGACAAATAAAAACTTCCTAAAATACTTGTGTTTTTAAAACAAGCCGTTCTAATTTAACTGAACTAAACTACATCAGAAATAAGTAACACTGAACTTTTATTCTGTGAGTTAAATTAGATCGAGTTAAGAGCTAGCCTTGCTCTGAAAAATAAAACACTCGTTAGCTTACAGCTGCTAATTCTGTCAAGAGCTGCGTTTTAATTATCTCTGAACAGAAACAAACCTTTCTGTTCCTCTTCTTTTATTCTGCAGAGTTCTTCTTTAATCTCCATCTTTCCTCCAGAACGAGAAGATCTTCTCCTGAAGAAGCTTCTATCTTCAGCTGAGAGGAAGTTTGCTTGCGGTCGTTCTTCTTCTTCTGTGGTTTATTAGCGGTTTTAGAGCCTACTTTACTGGTGCATTACCGCCACCATCTGGAAAGTAGTTTGAGCTGTATGTGAAAAAAAGTCTTCCCTCGCTACTCTAAATATACTTAATACGAATTCTGTTTCCCTTTCTCATATGCTAATTCTATTGTTTGCTTTATATATTGTCCTCCTATAAATCTAAAAAAAAATAAAAAGAAATTTAATCGGTCGTGGTTGTTTTTGTTGTTCTGGATAGTAGTTTGGACAGTGACAGGAAATCCTTTATTTAAAAAAACGTTTATGTATATTTTTATATACATACACACTCATATGTATTTGCATATAAACGTACACACAAAGCTATTTTCTCTATATGTTTTTTTTAAAGAATGCCAATAATACTTTATATGTACTTTTATCTTTTAATAATGTTGCTACTGTAATTGGGTCTATCTTCATTTCTTTAACTTCTCGAATCCTCTCTTTGCTTTCTTCCTCGTAAACTGTACATTGAATTATTAAATGTTCTACAGTTTCATCTTCTCCACATCTCCGTTTGATGATTTCCAGTTTTGTTCTGATAATAATTTAATCTAGTGTGTCCTATTCTTATTCTAGTCATTATTCTCTCTTCTCTTCTGTTTCTTGAACTGATTTTTTTAGACTCGTTTCTGATGAGAAAACAGCTCTAAAACAATCTAAAAAAATCTGAAAATTTACAAAATAGATCCACACAGTTTCCAACATTCTCTCAAAATCCAAATAAGAAAAAACCATCTGAACACAATGATTAGATCTCTGCTGCTCGAGATCTCTGAGAGATGATTACAGGAATAACAGTTACCAAACCAAGAGCTGCTTCTCATTAAACCAGTTTCTTTATATACACAACATCTTTATTATTCTTTTCGTTTAAGCGAAGCTTCAGAATAAGAGTGTTATACATCATAAGAGGCACGGTTATTGTTTACGTCTAGTGAGATTCGTCTGGTTTGTTGTTAAACTTCTGGGATGTACAAAGCTCTACAGAGACATCACATGCGTGTGGTTTCTCTCCAGTGTGAATCCTCAGGTGTATCTTTAATGCTGCTTTTTGTGTGAAATACTTTCCACGTTGTTGTGTTTTTTTCTTCTGATTATCTTTCTGACAGGTATTGTTATTACCGCCCTCCGCTGGGAAAGGAGAACAGAGTAACTTTGGATATTTTAATTATTGGACAGTGGGTGAAGTCTCCCTTAATTAATAATAGCCTTGTGAATAATATACATTCAAGGTTTTAGATAAGGGAGCTACTAAAGCACCTAAAACTAAGTTTGTGACTTTGTTTTTCTACGCTGCTAAAGTGTGGATTCCAGCTTCAAAGCATCACAGAAAGTGAATGTGCATCCCCTATAACATATATATGTTTTCTTAATAAATTCATTTGCATTGGGGAACTATCCTCAAATGCTGATTGAGTTCCAATAGGTCCACTTGAAACCCATTACTTTAGTTGTTAATTAACATATGGCTCTGTTCATTAAATTGGAAATGTGTGTTAGGCTAGTAACGATAGACTGTTCTCTCAAGCGTGAATCTTCTTGTGCGTTTTTAAATTGCCTGCTTGTGCAAAACTCAATCCACAGACTACACACGAGTATGGTTTCTCTCCAGTGTGAATCCTCTGGTGTGATCTTAAATTGCCTGCTTGTGAAAAACTCTTTCCACAGTCCACACATAAATATGGTTTCTCTCCAGTGTGAACCATTTTGTGTTTAACTAAATTGCTTGAATGTGTAAAACTCTTTCCACAGTCATCACATGAGTATGGTTTCTCTCCAGTATGAACACTCTGATGTACTTTCAAACTGACTAAAAACTTAAAACTCCTTCCACACTCTCTACATGAGTATGGTTTTTCTCCGGTGTGAATCCTCTTGTGTTCTGCTAATCTGCTTGACTGTGTAAAACTCATTCCACAGTCCTCACACGAGTATGGTTTCTCTCCAGTGTGAATCCTCTGGTGTGATCTTAAATGGCTTGAGTTTTTAAACCGGTTTCCACAGTCACCGCATGAGTATGGTTTCTCTCCAGTGTGAATCCTCTTGTGTTCTCTTAATTTGATTGACTGTATAAATCTCTTTCCACAGTCTCCACATGAGTATGGTTTCTCTCCGGTGTGAATCCTCTGGTGTTGCTTTAAATTTCTTTTTTTTGTGAAATTCTTTCCACACTCAGAGCAAATGTTTCCAGTTTCTCCGGTTGGTTTCTTTGTATATTTCTCTTCAGTCTTAAACATTTCTTCTTCCTTGACGTTGTGTATTTTCTCAATTGGATTCTCTGTTTCATTAACTTGTAATGAGTCTATAAATTAAATAAAGAAACAGATTAACAGGAAAAAGAAATTAGTCAATCCATTTACATTTATGCATTTGGCAGACGCTTTTGTCCAAAGCGACTTACATTAGGGGAGAGACAAACATTAGGGAGAGACTTATATCCTTGAGACCTATATCCTTGTATCATTCGTTCATTTGATTTTCACTTTTACAACAAAAAAATTCAAAACAAATTACAAGCTTGTGGCACTTTATGTTTTCTATTTTTTCTTTTGCTTAGCGTGATCCGCAACTTCATTACAAAGAACGAGTTCAGTGACAAAGAGTTCTGTAAGAAAACCAGCAAGAAATGT
>UELW01000406.1:0-45954 GCA_900490495.1 Danionella dracula | reverse complement strand
GGGCTGCTAGGGCAGGAGTGGAGGGTGCTGTGGGTCTGGTGGTGGTTCTATCGCAGCAGTTGCAGCAGCATCAGCAGCAGCGGCGTCTGGACGAGCACCCCGAGGCGGTGGCTGCAGGGCTGGCTGGACGCGCTCTTCAGCTGGATGCTGCCCACGTGGTTCTGAATGAAGCCGGTGAAGCTGGAGACGCGTGCGTACACTCCTGGCCGGTTGGCTTTGGCGCATCCTAAACCGAAGCTGACGACGCCAGCCTGCACCCAGGAGCCGTCGCTGATCTGGCACACCAGGGGCCCGCCGGAGTCTCCCTGAAACACACATGACAGCGGTTCTGGTTAAATCCAGCTATTCCCGGGTGATGGAGGTGTGATTCTGTTCCAGACGTTCTGTTCGTTTCCATTAAGCCAGAGTCACAACAAAGAACATCGCATTTCACAACATGTTTTCCTTCTTGCTTCCAATTAAATTTGATGCTTCACATCGAGAAACCCTTCAGGAACGTTGTTAATGTGTCTGAAGGCAAGTGTGTGTGTGTTTTTTATTTTATTCTACACCAAAAAGACAATTATTTCCATTTATTCAAATCAGATTTATAGGTAAAAATAGCTACACATAAGCAAAAGACATTTTGATAGATTTTATAAACATAGTTTTACTCTGCTATCTTGAAAAAAAAAACAAAAAAAAAAAACAGCCAGGACATTACAACTAACTGTATTTTTTATTATTAGACCCCTTCTGCATATATATATTAAGATATATATATATATATATATATATAATATAATATATATATAATATATGAGAGCTAGAGAGAGAGATGTAGAAAAAAGAAAGGAGGGAGAAAGAAAAAACCAAAAGATATTAATAGACAGAGAGATGAAGTGGAGAGGAAAAAAAAGAGATGGATGGGGAAATCGATGAGAGAAAGAGATAGAGAGACATTAGGAGAGATGAGCAAAGAAAACAGAGGGGAAAGATTAGAGCAATATAAAGTTGGACAGAGGAGTGAGAAAGTGAAAGAAGCGAGAAAGAGCAGGATAAACTAGTAGAGAAAGGAGAAACAAAAAGAAAGGCGGGAAAGAGAGGAGAAATTACAGAGACATAAATAAAGGAAGAGAGAGAGAGAGGAAAGAAAGATGTAAGAAAGGAGAAAAAGAAAGGGCAGATAGAGAAAGAAAGGAGGAAAAGATAAATAGAGACACGGAGAGGAAGGACAAAAAAAAGGCAGATAGAGAAAAAAGGAGGAAAAGATAAATAGAGACACGGAGAGGAAGAAAAAAAGAAGGGCAGATAGAGAAAGAAAGGGGAAAGATAAATAGAGACACGGAGAGGGAAGGACAAAAAGAAAGGGCAGATAGAGAAAGAAAGGAGGAAAAGATAAATAGAGACACGGAGAGGAAGGACAAAAAGAAAGGGCAGATAGAGAAAGAAAGGAGGAAAAGATAAATAGAGACACGGAGAGGAAGGACAAAAAGAAAGGGCAGATAGAGAAAGAAAGGAGGAAAAGATAAATAGAGACACGGAGAGGAAGGAGAAAAAGAAAGGGCAGATAGAGAAAGAAAGGAGGAAAAGATAAATAGAGACACGGAGAGGAAGGAGAAAAAGAAAGGGCAGATAGAGAAAGAAAGGAGGAAAAGATAAATAGAGACACGGAGAGGAAGGAGAAAAAGAAAGGGCAGATAGAGAAAGAAAGGAGGAAAAGATGAGAGATCAATAGACACAGAGAAAAAGAAAGTAGGGGAGGGATGTGAGAAAGACAGAGAAAAGAAAGGAGGGAGAAAGAGGAGATAAATTAGACAAACGTTTGCCTTGTTTGACCATCGAATGAGGTTTTATATTTGGTAATGTCGGGTTTGTGCAGCTTTCACTCGCGAGCGAAAACCTTCTTCTATTTTTACCAGAAATAAAGATTTAACAACATCCTGAGAATTATCGACATCAACTCATAGGAAAAACAATATCGTTATAAATATTTTCAGCCACATCGCCCAGCGCTAAATTTAATTTAGAATTGTTTGTACATGTATCTTTACAATACATCATTACAGTAACACAAATGTTTGTGCGCACGACTCACAAATTCTCAGGTCACGTGACACAAATGTTTCTGTACAGGATTTTGCAATTCTCAATAATGCGCAATTGTACACTATGTGCAGTATTTTTCAGAACATGTGCAATATTATGTTTTTTTTTTACCCACTGAATTTCTCTGTTTATTAGCATTACTTCTTTTTTACCTAAAAACATTACATTACTTAAATGTCATATGTTTCACTTATCGATCCCATGGATCCTGCTGCTGCTGGTGCTGCAGTGCTGTCCTCATGCTGCTGTACAAATAGAATTTTCCCATTGGTGGGATTAATAAAGTCTATCTCATCTCATATCATCCTCATCTCGTCCTCTCATCTCATCTCATCTCGTCTCATCCTCATATCTCATCTTCTCGTATCATCCTCTCATCTCATCATCTTCTCGTATCATCCTCTCATCTCATATCATCTCATTCGTCTATCCATCTATTCTAGCTTCGTATCATCTATCATCTCATCACCTCTACTACGTCTCATCTCCTCTCATCTCATCTTCTCGTATCATCCCTCTCATTACTCTTGCTCTCAGTATTATCTCATCCCTATGCCTCACTTCTCCCGCCCTCCTCCTCTATGCTCTCTCTTCGTATACCTCTCATCTATCGTATCACCTCACCCTCATCCTCTCATCTCGTCTCATCCCATCTTCTTCAACCTCTCATCACATCTCTCACTCGTATATCTATTCATCTCTCATATCAGTCCTGCTCATCCTCATTGTTCTATCATCCTCCGATCTAGTATTCTTCTCTTAATCTAAAGCTCTTCCTAGCTCTATCATCCTTAACGTCGTACTCTCCTCGTATCTCATACTATCATTCGTATATCTATCTCCTCACTAACATCTTCTCCATCTCCTCTCATCTACCTCTCATCGTCTCATGTCCATCACTTCTCTATCCTTCTAATATCATCAGTCATCATTCATCCGTCCTCATCGGTATCACTCACTAACGAAATACATCTCAATCTTAACCAGATCATTCTCATCTCTCTCATGATAACTACCATCGATAATCCTATCCTTATCTCTCATGATGCGATCGCTATAATCCCATTTTATCGTATTCCTCTCACATCTTCTTGATCCTCTCTCCTCGTAATGCTTCTTAGATCACATCTAGTCATCATGTTATTCTCACCTGTAATTATCACCTCCATCACTTTGATCTCTTTTGTATATCCTCTAATCTGATTCTTACCAACAAGTGCACGAAGTCTCAGACACGCAAGTTGCCTTTCGCATGATGACGAGCAGTGAAGGAATTCGGGTTAACAAGATCACTGGACGTGGCTTCTAAGAAGACTGATGTGACAAGGTGTGTGTGTGTGTGTGTGGATCACCTGGCACGAGTCTTTTCCTCCCTGCTGGAAGCCGGCGCACATCATGTCCGCTTTGATGTCGATGTTCTCCGAGGGTTTGATCAGGAACATGTCCTGGCACGAGCTGGAGTCGATGATCGGCACCTGCACCTCCTGCAGCGGCCCCACGCCCTGCAGCGCCACTGACAGGCGTCAGACGACGAGGATGAGAGAAAAGGGCAAAACATGGTGATTTCCTTTATGTTTCTTTTTTATTTTGATGTGAGATTTAATATAAATAATGATAAAAATAAGAGAAAAAGCGCTATAAAACATAGAAACTGTTGAAAAAAAAAACGTGGCTGAAGGAAGCCTCTCTAAAATCTCATCCTGCAGCTGATGCTGATCACCTGTTTGTTGCGTTTAATTTTGTTTTTGTATTAACAAAATAAACACATAATATACAGAATATATAAAAAATGGTGTCAATTGCATATTTTCACAATGAACCAACCGCTGTAAGAAACAATATTTTAAATAACGGTAAATAAATTTAATTTGACTCCATTTCATTAGACTTAACGTAATACATAGGTTTAGATTAATCAGACCTCAATATAATCACTTGTACCCCTTGCAAGAATATAAATACTATTTTAACTAAAACATAAAGTAGGATAAGACAAGCTAAGAAAAACAATACTAAAAATTAAAAGAGATAAAACAAGGTACAACTAAATATTAATTGGCAAACAATAACAAATAAACATAATACAACCATTTAATTCCAAGAATAAGTGTGTTACAATAAAATATCATTTATAAACATGTCACTTAATGCTTTAACTTTTGTAAAGTCCATACGTTTCTATATTAGGGATGCAAAATTTGTCAATTGATTACTTTAGCGAGATTAAAGCACCGCACTATATGGCATATCGCCTTTTACAGTATGGAGGTAAACAAGATAATACGTAATAAATATATAGAATGGAACTCAATTGAGGTTTTATGAGCCGCTCGAGCGGACCCTCTGCTGAGGGAAGTGAAGGACAACGATCCGCCCCAGGAAAACACGTCAAAACTTCCTTTTTTCGTCAATCACAGCTCTTCTCCACGTTGCACGGAATTTTGGAAAGGTACGAGGAGAGATTTATACTTACATATTTTGTATGTTGTTTATGCTGGTGAGGTGATTAGCACCTGTCTCAGTCAACGAGGCTCCCAGGGGCCTCACGAGGAACTCCTATCTTACTTCTACACTGATCCTCACCGAGGACTTTGTGAAGCTGTTTTGAAAGCAACTGCTGAAGAAGCGCTATATAAAAACTTGATTGATTTAGTCAACAAATGTGTGAAATTATCAATTTCAATATTATTTCAATTGCTATAATTTTTATCTTTACACAAATTCAACAATAATACTCTCTAAAATAAAAAATTATATATATATATATATATATATATATATATATATATATATATAAATATATATAATATATATCATATATATTATAAAACAGTAAAACATGCACATTGTTTAAAAAAAAAATAAAGTGTATTTTTTGGGGCACTGTAAGGAATTCTTTAAGGAATCCAGGCATTCTAAGTCAAAACTGAAAACTTATTTATCTTCTCAGGCATTTTAAACCTGCTGTTTTATACCCGTTTTATTGTACTGATGTTCCCTGTTTTTGTATTTGTATCATTAAAATATTTTTAATCCAGAATGCTGCAATAGTAAATGAATCTTTTTCTGTTGCTTTTATCTGTTCGGCACTTTCAGCAGCTTGCTGTAAAAATAAACCTTTCTTACTGAGCGAAGCTAGACGGAGAAATCTGCGTCTACATTAGTCGATCTTTGGGGTTGTTTCTCCTGATGATAAAAGCTGAGCATCAGAATGAAACGAAGCTCCACAGACGCGCTCCGTACCTCCGTCTCGGATGTCTCCCCAGCCGGTGATCATGCACTTCATGTCGTTGGTGAACTGAGCGCTGGCATACGGCAGGCAGACGGGCTGCACGCGGTCGGACCAGACGATGGGCGTGGCCAGCTCCACCAGAGCGATGTCCTGACCCAGCTGAGGGTCCGTGTAGCCCAGCGGAACCACCACCCGCCGGATCCGGTGACTGGTTTCATCCGGGTTCCAGCCGTTCAGCTGATGCCGTCCCGCGTAAATCGTGTAAGAGGAGACGTCACTAGGACTGCAGGGAGAGAGCGAGAGAGGAGGGGGAGAGAGAGGAGAGAGAGAGAGAGAGAGAAGAGGAGGGAGGAGAGCGAGAGAGAGGGGAGAGAGAGGAGAGAGAGAGAAGAGAGAGAGGAGGGAGGAGAGAGAGAGAGAGGGAGGCAGGAGAGAGGGAGGCAGGAGAGAGAGAGGAGAGGGAGAGAGAGAGAGAGAGAGAGAGAGAGGAGAGAGAGAGAGAGAGAGAGGGGAGCAGGAGAAGAGAGAGGGAGGAGAGAGAGAGAAAGAGAGGGAGAGAGAGAGAAGGGAAGAGAGGAGGGAGAAAGGAAGAGGAGGATGAGAAAGGGAGGAGAGAGGGATGCGACGAGAGAGGAGAGAGAGGGAGGGAGTAGAGAGAGAGAGAGAGAGGGAGGGAGGGAGGGAGGGAGGAAGGGAGGGGGAGGCGAGGGAGACGGGGAGAGATCGAGAGATGATGAGGGAGGGAGGGAAGAGAGAGAGAGAGGGAGGGAGACGAGAGAGAGAGGAGGGAGGGAGAGAGAGAGAGGGAGGCAGGAGAGAGGGGAGGCAGGAGAGAGAGAGAAAGAGAGGGAGAGAGAGAGAAGGGAAGAGAGGGATGGAGAAAGGGAAGAGAGGGATGGAGAAAGGGAGAGAGAGGGAGGGAGAGAGAGAGAGAGGGAGGGAGAGAGGGCAGCCACCGCCTCGGGGTGCTCGTCCAGACGCCGCTGCTGCTGATGCTGCTGCAACTGCTGCGATAGAACCACCACCAGCACCCCGTCCCTCACTCCTGCCCTGCAGCCAGCTTTAAAGCATCAGATAAAAGCAACTTTTAACTTTTTAACGGTTCTCTTTCATGTGTACAAAAATATATAGAATAAATGTATTTAAAATATGCCAATGTGTTAGCAGCGCATCGGATGAAATGCTGTTATCAGATAATACTGAGGTTTGTTATTTTCATTAAAGTGCCAGAAGTGATTAATAAATCGAAATGTGAAATCTTTTATCTGCACATGTAGAAGATTGAATGATTATAAAATGGTGATTCTTCAGACTCTATCGATGTATATTTTGTGGTGTTTTTCTTGTAATGTAAATAAAGCGTTGTAATAAACTCCTGTATTCCTGTAACATGCTGTGTGTCATGCAGTATTTATTGTATTTACCTGTCCATTTATTAGAGTTATAGAACAGAATGTTTAGTAAGTAATTGTAATCGATAATGTTATAGCGTTACTTTTCTTTTTAATTTGTCAAACAAACGGGACATTTTTTTATATTCTGTTTTGTCTCCTTTGGTGAGGATTATTGGAAATGAATAGAGTAGTCTGCGCTAACTTGCTTATAGTAAATAAATAAAACTCAATTTTCCACAAAAGAGCTGAAATCTGATTGTCTTGCCCTCAACCAATAGGAGCCAGTTATCGGGGGATTACTGCATCACACAATGAAAGTCTTGATCTCCACCTCCAGGAGAAAGATCATGAAATGAACTGGATTCTACTTTTCTCCATACTGGTCAGAGTTTCAGGAGTTTTCACAAATTTGAGATGTTGACCAAAATCTTTTTTCTAACCATTGACGTTTCTCATTTTTGGCCCATATTTAGAGTCTCTTCAAACTCCTGTTAAAAGGAAGTGTTGAGGTTGGCGCAATGATGTAGTTTCCTCGTCTGCACACACCCTCTCACTGGGGTTTATTTCAAGAGTTTTAAAAAACTTACACTTTTACGTTTTCTTGTGTGTAAAATTAGAATTAGCGGAAACTCCTCAGTCGAGAGAGGACATCAGGAGAAGATGAGAGTAGTTTTCAGCTTGAAACTTGGCCCGGAAGCTGAGGTACTACGGTGGCCGAGAGGTGCAAAAAACATTTACATAACGTGAAACACTTTTACAAATTACAAAACAAATTTAACGTTTAATTTTCTGTTTCCTGAAAGGTGAGCGTGTTTTCTGAAAAGTAAAAGTGTGTTGAAACTTGTAAATGTGTTTTCTGCAATGTTAAATTTGTTTTGTAATTTGTAAAAGTGTTTCACGTTATGTAAATGTTTTTTGCACCTCTCGGCCACCGTAGTACCTCAGCTTCCGGGCCAAGTTTCAAGCTGAAAACTACTCTCATCTTCTCCTGATGTCCTCTCTCGACTGAGGAGTTTCCGCTAATTCTAATTTTACACACAAGAAAATGTTAAAAATGTAAGTTTTTCAAAACTCTTGAAATAAACCCCAGCGAGAGGGGTTTTTCATTTTTTTTTTGGTCAAAAATTCAAAGTAGCCGAAACTTCTGCAGATGAAAGAGGACATCAAGAAAAGAAGATGGGTGTAGTTTTCAGCTTGAAATGTATTCAGGAAACTGAGATACAGACGTTTTACTTTCGACCAATCAGTGTGTGGGGGCGGGGTCATAAAAAGTCACGCGTTCAAATCTTTGCTTTTAAGTGAAATATCATCTTGAAAACAACACAAAGCTTCTAGTCTGCACACATCCTCTCAATGGGGTTCATTTCAAGAGTTTTTGGAATAAAACAAACAAAAGAGTACAGCAGCAAACTTGTTTCTTTAATTTATTTGACCACAACACATTTCATATTTTGCTGGTGTGAAACAAAAGAATTCTACACTTGTCGCTAGCCTCTACCATGCTCTCATGTATTACAGAAAGAAATCACTTCCACGTCATTGGCTGCAGCGCTGGAAATACTCGTATTGCTTCGATTCACTGGAACCCTGCTGGTGACGCCGGTGTACTGCAGTGTGCGCAGAAGGAAATAGCTTAAACGCTGCTCTGTAAATAACACAAAGGGTTTCTGGGTTGTTGAAATGTCTTTAAAATCAGGACGTTTTCATGAAATGTCTAAAATAAGCTCCCTGAATCAATGATCCGGGTATGGCACAGTGAACGAAAGCTCTCTGGACCCTCGATCTGCTCTCAAAGCACTATTCTCTGGCGAGGAGAACACACTTTAAAACCCCTCCCTGACACCAGAAGATGCTGATTCTGTGCTTCACAAAGAGTGCACATATCTGACACGAGATTTTTCATTTTGGCACAAATAAAAGACGCGCCCAAACCAAACCAAAGGCACCGTTCCAGCTTTGGTTGCAGATGAAGCCTACCATCAGGTGTTCACGTAAAGATTTCTCACCCTTCGCTCGTGTCAATCTTGAAGGTGTTCGAAGAAAGGAGAAAAACAAATGAGCCGGTGTTCATTTTAAGATCTAGCTTTCGTTCTCAAAAGAGTGGATCAGACTTTAAAGCTACTGGAAACTCTGAAATAATGGCTGCAGTCAGCAATAAAAAAAATGAAAGATGGAATATATTTGAGTTCTATTCTGAGGGCGTCGGTGCATCACCGGGGGCTAAAGCGCTCGCTCAGCAGAGAGTCCCTCGGGTTCACGAGGGTGGGGGGCGCTGGGGGGGCTAAATAAAGGCTAAACGTCCTCAAACAGGGTTTCTGCAGGTTTCACAAGCACAAATTTAAGACCGCTAAGAATTAAGTTTAAGATCTACATCAGAACATAAAAAACAAATACAAATCTTTTCACAATAAACAGAATGCTTCAAACACACAGTTTGAAACCCTAACCCTCAATTCTATTACTTTGAGCATCTACAAACATTTTCTGAACATCTGGCAACCCTAACAATCATTTTAAATTTCTGAGTGTTCACGAGCGTTTTCTCAAACCATGGCAACCCTAACCTTTATTTTTACTTTTTTTTTTGCATTTAGGAACATTTTCTCAATCTCTAGCAACCCTTCCAATTCCTTTTATACTTTTGAGCAATTATGCGTGTCTTCTCAATATCTGGCAACCCCAACAATCACATTTACATTTTGTTTTACATTTATAAGTTGTATGTAAATATTTGGGAACCCTAACCATAATTTTTGAGCATTTGGGTCTTCACAAGTGTTTTCTTAAACTCTGGCAACCCTAATCCTTAACTTTTACTTAGTTTTGTTTTAGGAGCGTTCTTTTTAATTCTGGCAACCGCGAGCAACAACAAAAAAGCACGTATCAGATAAGCTTTACATGAACAAAAGAAAAAAAAAAAAGCAGAAAAAACGAAAATTATTTAAGACCTAAAACAGGCCAAATGTTAAGCCTTTTAACGTGTTAGATTTCCTTTTATCTTTTAGACTCGTTGAGACCCAGCAGAAACCCTGATAAAATCTTCCGGATTAAGAACAAGAGCGGAGGTTCTGAAGTCAGACGAGCGAACGTTTGTGACACAATCAAAGATCGGAACTTCATTCATTACATTTTTCTGTTTCAGAATTCTATAGCCAAGACGACATCTGGGGTCATTTCATGGCTAGAGACGTTTACTTGTTCTGTCTAGTTCAACTTATTATAACGTGATTCTCAGATTTGTTCTAGAGATTAAGATCAGCATTGCATTTTTACATTTTCACAAAAAATTCTGAATTGTTTTGAAATGAAATCCCTCCATTTCCGTCCGTCTCTCTTTAATGACTTTCCTTTGAGCTCCAAGCGGTCGGAAAAGGGTGGAGGTGCTGGTGGTGGCCTCAGGTGTCGGGAAGCGTGGAGTTATCAGAGAGGATCATGGGAGATCCCAGCTGAAGCTCCTGCTGCAGGGACTCCATGTCTGCAGGGGTCATGCGGTGCACCTCCAGCCAATCAGAGAGCAGGGATGCAGAGAGCGGCGCCAGGTCGCTGTGACTAAAGGGGGCGAAAGGAACGCATCAGATTAGAAGAGAAGAACATTACTGCCCACCGACAGCTGAGAGGGGAAGGAACACGCTTTCAACTGAAAAAACAAATATAATATTCAAATCTGCTCATATCTGGGTCACACTTAGAGGAAAATAAAGCACTGCTGCAACCACATCTAGCGTCGAGTCTCAAGCCATCGGCTGAACAAAACAAACTGGAAATCTCTCTCCGGTCAGCAAGTGCCAAAGACTGAAAAAAGAGAAAAAAGGAGAGCAAAAAAAGATTTTTTGTTGGTTTTTATTTTGTTGTGTAAATTGGTTTTATTATGTCATAATTTTTTTTTTACATAAAGTCAAAGTTTCGATCCAAAAAATGGCTGACATGTTTTGTTGACCTACATTATGTGGGGAAATGCAAAAACTAGCAATAAACAACGTTAACTACAGAGTTTTTGAAAAAACTATCGTTTTTGCTTTATTTCTAATAATTGTTCTTTGGGTCGAGTGAGGTGGCTAGTAACTAGTAGCGCAAATGATTACTTAAAAAATGAAGCAATCAAAATAGTAACAAAACAGTGCTGCCCGCTCAACAGTAAGAAAAGTCCTTATTGGCTGGCTCAACAGTCGCTAGATGATGTCATCACCTAATTCGCATAAATCCCATGCGATGTGCGTAAATAACATCCCCCAAAGGGTTTTTTATCAATGCCAAAGAACCAAAAGTATTTTATAGATGAACACACACAGGGTTATCAAACAAACATGTAACTCTGAATAAAATTAAACAAGAATAAAAACATGAAAGGTAACTTAAGCTCTCACATTTTTAGATCAATTTTGTTTTAGCTGTTTGAGTCTAAAAATCATCTTTTAGATGTCAAAAGGTGGGGCTACTTTTTATTGTACGTAACGATAACGCATGTGTGAGGGAGGACAACCTCAGGCGTACTATTCTTGTGAGAATATCCATAAAACATTTTCCAGGACTCAGCGTTTTGAAGACCCACAATCTAACAATCTTTTTCTCTGCTTCAGAGACGTAGGTTGATGGCAAACGAAATTCTTCTCATCGTCGCGTCTGACGGCTAGCAGCTATGTAACGTGCCAGACTTATACACAGCAAAAAAACTTGAAATTAATTTCATTTATTTTATTTTTTACTTCCTGGTTGAATTTGGATGGCGAGAATTGAAACTGCTGTCCTCCTAACATGAAGAAATTCTCGCCAGCTAATCAGGGTGTTACGCTTGCACATGCTCATTTGATGTTTAAACAAGGCGATGCATCGTCTCCTGCCCCCCGCAGGATCTGATGTGACATGACGAGGACCGTCGGCCACGAACCACTACGCCAAAAGTCGAACTGCAGAAAAATTGCTAAATTTGCCGCTAGTTGCTAGATTTAAAAAACTAAAGTCATAGGCAGTCTGAAAGTTCGCTAAATCTAGCAGCAAATCTGCAACACTGACTATAACTCGAAATTACTGATTACTCCTCTTAAAAGTAATCATCAGAATTTCTGTGTTACTTGTTTGTGCTATTAAAGACGTTGGTTTCAAATTCCATCAGTTTGATGAAGAATAAAAAGAACAAAAAAACCTCTGATGAATCTCACACGCGTTTAGATGCTCTTGAACACAAACCGAAACGGAGATATCCGCTTTGAGAGGTTTTTCCTTTTTAAATAAAAGCTAAAAATCAGATGAAACTGGGTGAAAGCATGGCGGCTGACCTGTCCCTGGGGTCGGAGTGCTGGAGTTCAGTGAGGGACTGCGTGAGGAGGTCGTCCAGGTCGAAGCCCACCCCGTATCCTGCTCCGCTGCCCTTAGGAGTCCCCGAGAACACCGGCGGCAGCAGGTCCTCAACCTGCAACCAAGCAGAGATGTGGATTTCACTATACCTCTATACTACAGCTGAACATCTGGAAATTAAGTCACGATCAAATAAACAATAAACCCAGATGACGTTTAAGGTTCCAATAAAAAAAAAATGTCAGACGTTTAAGCAATTTTAGGAGATATCTGCACTGACTTCACTTCAATTTCAGAGCTCACCGGTTGCTGAAACAGAATTTTCATTCAGTTTCATTCAACAAAAAAAAAGGCAGCTTTATAAAATACAGCTGAAGGCTTTTAAATGATAAACAAATATATATATATTAAGAGAACGAATCGGTGTGCGAAACTCATAGTAATAACGTCAAATGCTATAAGCCCCCCCCCCCATTAATTACCATAAACTCCGCTTCTATACACTAAAAACTCAATTTTTCTCGCGAGAAGCCCTGGCTTCAGAGGTTTTCGATGTTTTGGGATATAAAGAAGAACACAGCTCTGCTCCCGTCAGAGGAACCTTTAAGAGAACAGAACTGAGGAGATAACATTTATTTCTGGAGGAAATGCTCCGGCAGATACACCTCAACACGAGTTTGTTTGCTCGAGCCGCTCTGCTCCAGACGGTTTCTGAGCGAGGCTCAGAACGAAGCAGGACTGGCAGTGAAGTTGAGACTGAAACTTGGATCTGCAGCAACTCTACGTGATCCAGCTCCAGAACAAGTAAGTGTTTAATTTTTAAGTTAACAAATAAAGATCTACCAAAGTACTCTCACAATAGCAATACCACAAACCTTTGGGTGCCAATACTATTCAAAACTCGCGATCCTCTGAGGAACATGCTGCTGTACTCTCCACAAAGAAACATTTATAGAAATATACAGAAATGCAGCATATTTAAACTTTGTTTTTTTATAATTATATCTCTCTTGCATGCTTAAGATTACCTTGAGATACGAAAACAAAACAGACAGCTAAACACGTCTCCATGCATTGTTACAGACCTTACTTTATACCATAAAGAACAAAATCCCTTTAACGTTTGCTTTGCTGTAAATGCTGGGAATCAACTTTGTTCACTTTGAAAACTTAAAACTCATATTGTTTATATAGGTAATACAAAACAAAAATATGAAGGAAGACTGGAGACTCCACCTCACAAGAATTAATAATCATGAGACCAGAATTTGCTCTCTTTGCGCAGGTCCCCCGTGAGACACAGGAGGTGTCCTTGTGTGGGGCAGCTGAACGATCCAGAATTCTGTAAAATGTATTATTCACGAATGTTTGATTAAAGACTGTAGTACACTGTGACTTGCCAGTCTTAAATCAACATAAGTGGTAAAGCTGAATTTAAAAACTGTCAAATTTCCTCTTTTTATCCATGTTTTTGTAGTGTTTACGGAACTTACGGAACAACGCTGGACACCAACATGATCAGCTTTTCAGTCTCTTCCGTTAACTTTTTCTGCTCTGTTTCCTGTCGTGAGTCAACGCAAGTGTGTATCGAGCGCCCCCCCCAGTGGCTCTTTTATGTCTCAAAAGTACTCTGAACACATGATCAAAAGAGCCAGCTCTCATTGGTCGAACGGCCAGATGTGTGAGCTCGTGTCCGAACCCATTATTTTGGCCTCGAGGTGCAGACACATGCATCATTTAATTCTGATTATACGCATAGGTGTGTGTGAGGTCCTTACCAGGCTGCAGACAGATATAGAGTGGAGGAGCATGATGTGTGCAGCAGAGAGCTCACCTGAGACTTTGAGAGCTGCTGCGTGACGCTGTTGATGTCTGGGATGCTCAGTGAACCCTGTCCCGTATCGTTCAGGCTGAAAACCGGTTGAGCAGGAGCTCCCGAAGGAACCTGTGACCGAGGCTCTCTGAGCTTCTCTAAGGCTTGAGGAGCATCGTTGGGCTTGGGCTCCACGCTTGAGGTGCTGGTGTTCAGAGAGGGAAACGGCACCAGACAGATGTCCGTGCTGGGTTTCGAGTGGGTCTGCACGAGCGCGAAGCTCTCCGGAGGAGATGGATGGGCTTTGTGAGATGTTTCAGTCCAGTTTTCGAGATCGTTGAACGTCGGTACAACGTTCACAAAGTGGGATTTCACCGCGGTGTTTTTGGGAAACGCACAAGGCAGCACTCCTCCGATGGAAAGGATACTAACGCCTCCGTTCGTTTGAGGAGCAGGGAGAGCATCGCGGGTAGGGGCTCCAGCCGTGACGCTCATGTGAGCGGGTTTGAAGCCCTGGAGCTCTCTGGGTTGCTCCTCTTGATCCGAGCACACCTTTCTAATGCAGCTTCCTGTCATGGACTGGATTCGAACCCTCGTACTCTCGCTGGTTTCCGCTCGGCTGTCCATCATCCGCCCCCAGCGCTCCAGCAGCAACTTATCGTTATCGCTCAGCAGAACGCCGCCCAGAGACTGTCCCGGCTTGCCTTCCTTTCGCTCCTTCTCTTTCAGCTTCCTCTTCCGCTCCATGGCTCGCTCCTGCCTCTTCCGCCGCTTCTCTTCTCTCTCGCGCTGCCGCTCCTGAGCCGTGACCGGCTTCCTCTGCTCTGGCCCGGAGCTTGAGGTGGAGAGCGATGAGGATGGAGCAGCAGAAGAGCCGTGGATTAAATCAGCACAGAGAGCTGCCGGGGCTCCGTCTGCGGGTCAGAAAACATCTTTTATATAACAACAGATCTGCAGACTGTGTGCAAACCAAACAGAGCTCTCAGAGCACTGGCTTCAGATCAGTTAGAACCTGGGCTGAGTGATACAGTGCAAAAAAAAACTACATTTTCTCACCAAAAATCATCTGATTATGATTACAATTTTAAATCGATCCCCCTTATTTAAAATCACAGTGCAGGTGATGAAGATTAAAATAGTTTGAAACAATTTCTTTATTTGGTTTCATTTCAATTCTGAGATTTGATCTGGAAAAAGGTGAAGTGCAATCAGAGATGAGAAAACCAAAATACGTTGTTCTTTTGCTATTAAGAACAGTGAAAATGCTCAGAAGTTTTAGCATCGATGTTGGATGCAATCTAAGGGTTAAAACCGGTTTAGTTCTTAATTTTGGAGCATTTTAAGGGTAAAAGTATGAGTCTGGATGATTCCTGACACTAATATTTGGAGAGATTTCCTGTTAATGCTTGTTTTCCTCACTCCTATATTACAAAAATAAATTAATTACAGCAGTAAGTATAGTGGTTTTCAATCTTAAACTCTTTACTCTTCTATAACTTCTAGCTTTCTATGGGACAGCTTGAACTAAGTGACGAGATGAGCAGAATTCCGGTGTTCAGAGATCTCTGTGTTTATTGGCTGACCGTCTACTGCAGTCTCATAATTCTGCTTCTGCCGTCTGGACAGAATGAAGTTTAATAAAATGGTTTAGTTTTGCACTAAAAAGGTCTAAACATGGCCAATCTGCGCTCTTTTTCTCAAACAGTGCCGCTCTCAAAATGACTAGCCATCACCTCTCTATGTAGCTGTACCATATTTTACTCATTCAAAGTTGGACACTCGGACACCATTTTTTATTACATTTTTAACATTTAGGAGCATTTTCTCAATCTCTGGCAACCCTAACAATCACTTTTAGATTTTTGAGGTTTTTATGAAAGATTTCTCAAACTCTGGCAACCCTAACCTTCAATTTTATATAATCATATCAAATGACCTTTACATGAACAACAGAAAAATAAGATTATTTAGCTATATCAATGAATTTAAGACTTTTTAAGACCCCGCAGAAACCCTGCTAACATCCATCCATCCATCATCTTGTCAGCTTTCTTCCCTTTCGGGGTCTCCACAGCGGAATGAACCAACTCTTCTATCATATGATTTATGCGGCGGATGCCCTTCCAGCCGCAACCCATCGCTGGGAAACATCCACACACACTCATTCTCACTCAAACACTATGAACAATCGTTTTTAACCAATTCTCTTATTCCGCATGTCTTTGGACTCTCGGGAGAAACCGGAGCACCCGGAGTAAACCCACGCGATCACGAGGAGAACATGAGAACTCCACACAGAGATACCAACTGACGCAGCCGAGGCTCGAACCAGCGACCTTCTCGCTGTGAGACGACCATGCTACCCACTGCGCCACCGTGACGCCCCGCACCCTGCTAACAGTAAAACCCAAATAACTAGCAACAGAAATGCAGAACCCTGCTCACCTCGTGCCTTCTGTCGCAGTGCTGACTTGAGCAGAGCAGCTTTGAGCGCAGCTTTCGTATCTTCAGAGATGGCTCCATCTCGTTTGGGGCCGTCTCCAGCAGCCCCCTTTCCTCCTCTCCCGAGAGACTGCGTCAGACTCTGAGAGAGCGTCTGCGCCTGGGACTGTGTGAGGGAGAGAGACGGGCCGAGGCTGGAAGAGGGCGGCGTCTGAGACCTGCTCACGGAGACCTTCTCGATGGGCGTGGTGAGATCGATGGTCTCAGGCTGACCATCAGAGTTGGCGCTGGCCATTTCTACATCCTGACAGCGTACGGAGCGATCCAGCAGAGGGAAAATTTGCACCGGTGAAGATACCGCGTTGGCGGAGTGGGGCGGCTTAAACTGGATCCGCTTCCGGACGCCTTGCTTCTTCTTGTGGAAGTCCTGGATCTCTGTGAGGATCGCTTCCTTGATTTGCTCCTTGCCCATGGGCTGGCAATCAAACTCAAAGTTGAAGGCGGGAACGCACACTGGCTCGTCGTCCGGGTCATGGTATTTGGAAACGTAGGGGTGCTCCAGCGCCTGGCACGCGCTGATGCGCTCACGAGGGTCGAAGTGAAGCATGGACCTCAAAAGATCCAGCGCACTCGGCTCCGCTTGGGGGTAAAGCGATGGGAGGGGCTCTGGAGACTTCACAGGGAGGCTCCGCACATACGAGCGCACCCGATCCGAGCCGATGGAGCTCACGATGCTCTCCGGAGGCGTCCCCAGCACGGACAGGATCAGCTGCAGCTGGTGCACGTAGTTCTTCCCGGGGAACATCTGCCTGCGCCCGAGCATCTCCCCAAAGATGCACCCCACGGACCAGAGGTCGATGGCAAGGCTGTAGTGGTGAAGAGACAGCATGAGCTCAGGCGCGCGGTACCAACGTGTGGCAACGTACTCTGTCATGAACGAGCGCGACTCGTCCGGGTGCGCTGCGCTCAAGCCACGCGCCATCCCGAAGTCGCCGATCTTCAGCTCGCAGTTTTCGTTGACCAGCAGGTTGGAGGGCTTGAGGTCGCGGTGGATGACGTTGGCGGAGTGGATGTACTTCAGGCCTCGCAGCAGCTGGTACAGGAAGTAGCGCGTGTGCTCGGGAGTCAGCGGCTGCCGCGAGTGGATGATCTGGTGCAGGTCGCTCTCCATCAGGTCAAGCACCACGTACCTACAGGACGAGAGGATTGCTTACTTTCAACCCTACGTTTTTTACTTATTTTAAATATTCTAGGTTTTTTTGAGCATACCAAAAAAATTGGAGAAAGCTGCTTAGATGATGAGAATATGCTACAGTCTGAAATTACACCGCTTCTCATACAAGGGGCATAAACTTTTTTAGACCAGATTTTTAGTAGCAGATCAAAACGGGAGGCTCTGCAGAGCGGGACGCACAGATGCTCCGCTTTTCAGTGTGAACCAAGCACTAGCTTAATGAACCAGGGTTCAAAATAGAGTTTTCTTTCTCTTTCTCTCGCTCGCTTATTAAAAAAAATTCAGAACAAAAACATATAGGAGCCTTTCCAATCTACATAAAAAGAGAAAACCTTTATTTCGAAGTTAAGTGCTCCTCGTGCCCATCCGACACACACTCACACGGATTTGAAGGCCGTCTGAGGCAGCGCCGGCTGCAGGATGTCTTTGATGGCGATGATGTTGTCGTGTTTGAAGTGCTTCAGGATTTTCAGCTCTCTCAGAGTGCGTTTGGCGTTGGTCACCACCTCGAAGGCATTCGGGATCTTCTTTATCGCCACCTGCTGGCCTGAAGGAGTTGAGGAGGGCATTGGTGATTGTCCTCGACTTAAGATTTCCTGTTCAACTATCAGGCGTTCATTAAAGCTAATATTCGATGTATGGTTTTATATATTGATTTAATGACTTAAATAGGCTGGGGAATGGTTTTGAATTTAAGTAAATAAGTCCTTTTTTTCAATCATAAGATAAAAAATAAACATATCTTTGGTAAAGACAATAAAGTAGACACATCACAAAGTGTACCTTTGATGTAAACTGGCAAAGACGTGTGAAAACGTCTTTTTGTGTTAAGTGGCAACAATCTAAAAAAAAGAGAGAATTAAATAGGCCTAAATAAAAAAATAATTAAATGTACAAATACCCTTTCATGGACTATTAAATAATTATTGTCAGATAAATATATGATCATCCAAAATTAAACAAGAAAGATAAATGAAAAGGTTTGACCAAAATAATGTAGAAAACGGCAGAAAAAAGGAGCACAAATGAAGCAACTTCGAATGAAACAGAGAATAAAACAAAAAAAAATCTGTTTAATTCTCAAATTAAATATAGCATACATGCTACAGTACATAATAACTACGAATAAGAGCTGTGTCATCGGTTATGTTCATAGATATTTATCACCATCACTGTAAATGCTTTCAAATTGACCTTGACCCAAACAAATCTTTTTAGTCAGTGATAAAAAAAGACTATACCTAAAATAAAACAAATAAATAAAAATGTATAGCTTTGGCTAACGTGGCCCACCGAAAAAATAAATAAAGTTAATTATTACGTACTAGTTTCTAGTTTTTCCTTTAATCAAATTTTTTTTAAGTAAGGAGAAAGGATCACATGTTTGTCCAACTTTTTGGGAAGACGCGAGCTTCTTGTCTTACTTGCAATGAACCCCTCCTTCAAAAAATACGCTCTGAAGGGGTAGACGTGGAAGGGGTAGACGTGGAAGGAGTGGACATTGAAGGGGTAAAAGAGGAAGGGGTAGACGTGGAAGGAGAAGACGTGGAAGGGGTAGACGTGGAAGGAGAAGACGTGGAAGGGGTAGACGTGGAAGGGGTAGACGTGGAAGGAGAAGACGTGGAAGGGGTAGACGTGGAAGGGGTAGACGTGGAAGGGGTAGACGTGGAAGGGGTAGACGTGGAAGGGGTAGACGTGGAAGGGGTAGACGTGGAAGGAGAAGACGTGGAAGGGGTAGACGTGGAAGGGGTAGACGTGGAAGGGGAGACGTGGAAGGAGAGAGTGGAAGGGGTAGACGTGGAAGGGGTAGACGTGGAAGGGTAGACGTGGAAGGGGTAGACGGGAAGGGGTAGACGTGGAAGGGGTAGACGTGGAAGGGGAGACGTGGAAGGGGTAGACGTGGAAGGGTAGACGTGGAAGGGGTAGACGTGGAAGGGGTAGACGTGGAAGGGGTAGAGCGTGGAAGGGGTAGACGTGGAAGGAGGAGACGTGGAAGGGTAGACGTGGAGGGGTAGACGTGGAAGGGGTAGACGTGGAAGGGGTAGAAGTGGTAAGGAGGGTAGACGTGGAAGGAGAAGACGTGAAGGGTAGATGTGGAAGAGGTAGACGTGGAAGGGGAAGACGTGGAAGGAGAAGACGTGGAAGAGGTAGACGTGGAAGAGGTAGACGTGGAAGGAGAAGACGTGGAAGGGGTAGACGTGGAAGGGGTAGACGTGGAAGGGTAGACGTGGAAGGGGTAGACGTGGAAAGGAGAAGACGTGGAAGGGGTAGACGTGGAAGGGGTAGACGTGGAAGGGGTAGACGTGGAAGGAGAAGACGTGGAAGGGGTAGACGTGGAAGGGGTAGACGTGGAAGGGGTAGACGTGGAAGGGGTAGACGTGGAAGGGGTAGACGTGGAAGGGGTAGACGTGGAAGGGGTAGACGTGGAAGGGGTAGACGTGGAAGGGGAAGACGTGGAAGGAGAAGACGTGGAAGGGGTAGACGTGGAAGGGGTAGACGTGGAAGGGGTAGACGTGGAAGGGGTAGACGTGGAAGGGGGGAGGCGCTTGGCAGCTTTAGCAAGCTTTGGATACCGCTCCTCGTCTTCTTGCCTCCATGCCAGCTGCCCAGAATCCACCTTTGTTCAGTCCTCCAAATAGTCATCTTTTAACTTTTCCAAGTGATCCCACACTTCAGATTTTCTTTTCGGCATGATGACGCTGTATTTGCAAAGTCTGGATTTTTTTCCGACAAACTGGCGAATGAAAGCGTTAGCAGGAAAAACCTGTTCTAGTCGATTATCGACTTTCTTTCTTTTCTTCTTAAAGCCCTGACAGCAACACGGCCATTTCATGTCTATCCCTGTTTTAATGTTGTTAATATTTCAATTTCAAAGCTCGTAGGATATTAACAACTTGTTTTAAAACTAAGTCCCAATTCCCAGCTCAAGTCTGTCCTCAGTAAAACCTTTTTTAGGGTTAGCATGGACTACTTTCAGATCTTCTCCAGTCAGGTTCCTTCTCCTCGTGGAATTATAAATTGGACATTCTATCAAGGTGTATTTAATAGATAAAATACTTTTGCAATGTCTACATAAAAGCATTGCCTCCCTTTTAGGATTTAGGAAGAAAACTATGGGTTGGACTATCGACTAATCGTTCAAAAGAGCGCCGCTCTAGTGTTCACAGTACAACTCGTTCATTTTCAATTCAAATGGATTAAAACACCAAAAACACAGACACAATTAGATCCCAAAAACGACAAAATAAATGATCATTTCGGAGTTCCGCTCCCGTCGCTCACCGTTATCTCGTCTCCGTGCCGAGGACACCACGCCGTACGCTCCCGTCCCGATGGTCTCGATGATGTCATACTCGTCCCCGACCTCAAACTTGACGTCCAGCGAGTGAGCTTTGAGGAGAGCCAGGTTGTTGTCCGCCACGCTGCTGCAGTCACGGCTGGGCTGAGCGGGGGCCTCCGAGACGGCCCTCTGGTGATGCTCTCCGTTGCTCTCGCTGCGGCTCCTCTCCTCCGAGGCCGTCCTGCTGGGGCTCGCGTCCTCCATCTCACTGGACGGCATTCTGGGATTGAAGAGTGATGGTGAGTGTCGACGCTGACGCGGCCAACAGATTCTAATTTCTGCAGAACCAACAGGATTCTGCTTGAATATCGATTATGTTTGTTAAACGTTTAAGCTTCAGTAGGGTTAAAATAATCACAAAAGGCACATTTTAAAACTAAAATGTGGTAGTGTTTACTAATAAAGCTATTAAATGGTGCCTATTATGAGATTAATATATAAACGTGCTGTTTAAATGATCCAATTTTCTTGTTCTGCTCATCTAATTTGCATTATTTGGTCATCGCTTTGATTTTTTTTAGATTTTTTTAATTTGAAGTCATTATTGCTGGAGAGCAGCTTACATGAGAGACATCGTTTGATTGAAAAATGGCTTTGAATGATTAATGTTAGCTTCATATTATTAAGATTGACTGGTTAAAGAATAACGCTCAAGCATTTGAAAGCGTTCAGGCACATATTTGTGTGTTATTTTTTTATTATATATATATATATATATATATATATATATATATATATATATATATATATGACATTTAAGGATTGTTTCAAACCTCAAAAGGCATTAAAACATCAAAACGGTAGTAACAAGAGTCTGTCTTGAAAGTTTTAGTGTGACAACATTTTCAGGCGAGATTTATTTTAGTGTGGCTACCATATAAGTTAATTCTTCTAGACTTTTTTTTCTTTTTTTTATCATTACAAATATTTATGTTTTTAAAAAAAAAAAATAACCCCTTCAGACATAAAACACGCCTCACATTTGAGCACTTGTTTTTTTATTTTTTTTATCTAGAACAATTCACAAGTAAAATGTTTTACTTGTTTGTTTAGTGTAGTAGGTTGTAACTGGAAAAAAGGACAATTTTACTGGGACTGTTTCACGTAAACTCATCTTTTAGTGTTGTTCCTTAATCAAAAACATGCCTCGCGTCTCATTCAGTTTGGTTCATGTTTGAGTAATCCCGTTTTCATTTTCTGGGAGCTCAAAACGACTCGATGGCTGAACCAGCGTCCGCTGGCCAATCAGATGAAGCACTAATGCAGCTCATCTCAAGAAGAATGTACATCCTGACTGATCTGGATGAACCGTGTCGCTTAACAACGAAAATAATGTTTTTGGCGCTCCAAAAGATGAATTTATTTGTGGGAAATTAATGGGTTTTATGTGAGCAAAAAAAAAAGAAAAACCCAGCAAGGGGCGTTGTTGTGCATGGTGGGAGGAACATGGGGTACACTACTCACTTTGAGGCGCACAACCATTTCAGGAGAATCAGAGAGCTTAGGATAAATCCTGCCTTCTGAAGGTTATTAAGGAAGCAGTGACCGTCTAGAATTCAACAAACACGTATTATAAATTATTTAAAATAGGAAAGATATAGCACATTTTAGTACGAAAAAATATCTATTATATCTGTACACATTTTAACTGAATTCGAGAATAATTAAAAACTGTTTTTACAGTTTAGTTTTAAGTAAATAATACACAAAAAAAGAAGAAATAAATCAAGTCTGAAGGAGTAAATATAATTATTTTAAGGAAACACAATTTTGCACTATTGTTGAAATTATACAAGCACAAAGCAAGCATTGTTAAACATCAACATTTTGTCAGATATAGTAACATGAGAGTCCGCTGACCTAAAAACACTTAAACAAAAGAAATTGACACCGCGTGCGATTTTATCCGTTATTGTTTACAGCTGCGCGGTTCAGTCGCAGAGGCGTGTGAGAGTACAATTAGCATAAAACAGCGCGCCCACACACCAATCTACGCTCTAATTAATTCCCACGATTAATAAATCAATAGCTCGAGTTAGTAAAGTGGCCATACTTACCTCACAACACATAAAAACTGATGAATTTATAGGCTACTCTCAGACGCATGGCTCGCTTCTGTTATCACGACGCAGCATTTACTTCCTTGTGTTTTTCCGGGTTGCGTCACGACGACAGGAGAACATCCAATGAGCAGTGCGCTGGTTGGTAGGTAAGCCAATCAGAATCCAGAACAGCGCAAAAGGGGTGGGCTCAGATCTGGGGGAGGGTTATGTTTGGGCGGGGTTGGGAAAGAGGCGAAATTAAACAAAGATATGAATAAACACAAAGATAGAAATACTTACATATCTTAACAGAACGTGTAAATGAATTCATAATCAAGCGAGGAAACAAATATAAGTACATAGATACAAATTTAACAACAAACTAAACACAACAAAACCCATTATATATAGAATATAATAAATAATTGTGTGAATTACATTTTTTTCATAATAAACCAACCGCTGTAAGAAACAATATTTTAAATAACGGTAAAGAAATTTCATTAGACTTAACGTAATACATAGGTTTAGATTAATCAGACCTCAATATAATCACTTGTACCCCTTGCAAGAATATAAATACTATTTTAACTAAAACATAAAGTAGGAATAAGACAAGCTAAGAAAACAAATAAGTAAAAATTAAAGAGATAAAACAAAGGTACAACTAAATATAATTGCAAAACAATACAAATAAACTAATACAACCATTTAATCCAAGAATAAGTGTGTTTACAATAAAATAGATCTTTTATAAACATGTCACTTAATGCTTTTAATTTTTTAAGTCATACGTTTTCTATATTAGGGATGCAAAATTTTGTTAATTGATACTTTAGACAGATTAAAGCACCGCACTATATGGCATATCTCCTTTTACAGTATGAGGTAAAAGATAATAAAGTAATAAATATGATAAGAATGGAACTCAATTGAGGTTTTATGAGCCGTCGAGCGCCCTCTGCAGGAAAGTGAAGGAACAACCGATGCGCCACAGGAAAACCACGTCAAACTTCCTTTTTCTCGTCCAATCACAGTTCCTTTCCACGTTGCACGGAATTTCGGAAAGGTACGAGGAGAGATTTATACTTTAAGGACTTTATATCTGTACACATCCCCAGAAGGTGCATCTTTCAGTGCGTGCTTTATCTAAGCCGGCTGCTGGTTGCCATGTCCTCGAGCGCTTCGGGAGTTCCTCGATGGGAGTTCGGGGCGCGCTGGCTCCTCTGCTCGCTCGGGGCTGCTGCTGTCGGTGTACGCGCTGCACGTCGAGCTGTCCCGGGAGAGCGATCCGGGGTACCGGGCGATGTGCGACCTCGGGCAGTCCGTCAGCTGCTCCAAGGTGTTCACCTCCAGGTGAGCTACTGTCTGGACCTGGATCTAGAGATGCGAGGGCGCTAGATCTCCAACAATCAAACCTATAGCTTCTATAGGAAACTTCAGCTGGTATTGACTTCCTCAGGGCACCCTGAGCTGCACTGATCTAGAGACGCGAGGATGTTAGGTGACTAGGCCTGCGTCCCAATCTGCGCACTGTCCGCATTTTTTAACGGTTTGAAATGAGAAGTAGTGCGTCCCAAAAAAACATAGTACAGTTAAAACAGTATTCGAGAAGGTCTCGGATGTGTACTATTTCTGGTTCTGATTCTGAAGCGTAGGTAGACGTACACCCGGCTGATGTTACCCACAATCCCCTGCGTTCGGGCGGAAGGAGTTTTTTCTGGGACCCAAACGAGCGCGCTCTCTCTGCAACACGACCCATGTTTAAGGAAGAAACACATATTTTGTTAATGAATGTACGGGAAATAAGGAGTTCTCACACAAATCGGGCATAAGGACATCACAACTTTTCCATCATGTGACGTTTTAGTGCGTCCCAGATCGTGCCCACTCACTACACTTTCTTCTGAAATTAGTATTTACTTTAAGAGTGGAGTGTAAGTATTCGAATTGCAACGCAACACCCTATTCATACCTATAGATTCAATAAGAAACTTCAGCTGGTAATGACTTCCTCAGGGCACCCTGAGCTGCACTGATCTTAGTTCTAAGCACTAAGCGTTAGTTCACCATGCCTGCGTCCCAATCAGCACACCTTCCACACTTTTAACCATTTGAAATGAGAATTAGTGCATCTTAAAAACCATAGTAAACTTTAAAAAGTATTCGCGCAGGTCTCGGATGTGTACTTTTCCTGGTTATATTCTGAAGCGCAGATAGACGAACATCCGGCTGATATTACCCACAATCCACTGCGCTCGGGCGGAAGGAGGTTTTTTAACGAAGGAATGGGAAAGAAGCAGTTATAAGTTCTCTCACACGTCGTTTGTAATGGCGTCATAACTTCTCCATCTCGTGACGTTTTAGTTGGTCCCAGATCGTGCCCACGCACTAAAAAGTGTCTACACTTTCTTCTGAAATGAGTGTGTGTATCTCTCTCTGTCTCTCTCTCTCTCTCTCCTCTCTCTCTTCTCTGTTTCTCTGTCTCTCTCTGTCTCTCTCTGTCTCTCTTCTCGTCTTCTCTCTCTCTCTACTCCTCTCCTCTGTCTCTCTCTCTCTCTCTCTCTCTCCTCTCTCCTCTCTCTCTCTCTCTCTCTCCTCTCTCTCTCTCTCTCAGGTGGGGTCGTGGATTTGGTCTGGTGCAGATCTTTGCCTCTGAAGACAGTGTGCTGAACCAGCCCAACAGTTTGCTGGGAATCGTCTTCTACACGCTGCAGCTGGGTTTGGGTAAGACCTGCTGAAGCACAAGATCTCAATGTGCCTCGTGCAAATCGATTCATTAATTCACCTGCAGTGAGTTTCTGTATCGAGGAGGAAAAGGCTCTCAGTGCAAAAGCTACTGTGATTGTTCTCACGGCGCTTGTTCACCGGTGCTGGTGTGTGTGTGTGTGTGTGTGTGTGCGTGTGTGTGTGTGTGTTCTGCAGGTCAGCTGCAGGCCAGCAGAGCGGCGCTCCTCCTGGTCCTCTCCTCGTGGCTCTCTGTGGCCGGCTCTCTGTATCTGGCGTCTATCCTGGTGTTCATTCTGGAGGATTTCTGTGTGGTCTGCGTCTCCACCTACATCATAAACTTTACTCTTCTCTACACCAACCTGAGAAGGAGGAGAGGGCTGCAGGGGCGAGCCGAGAGAAGCAAGAGTCAATGATTCCGCTCGAAGGAAATAAAAAGGGAAGAGTCCACCCGGGGGGAGTTTCTGTTATTACTTTCTGCGCAGGATGAGATCGTAATATCTCATATTGATGCACATAGAAATGTTTACTTGGCTCAACTGTGAATTTTTTGCAGACAAGGGCCATTAGATGGGCCATGCATGGGCTGAGACTGGCCCTAGCTTTAGTCAAGTTAGCCTTAAATTCAAAGCTTAACCCACTTCTTTTGTGTCTCATTAAATACAATGCCACCACTTCCCGGTTTGGCTCAAGTTTAACATTTCTCTGGCATTCTTTTGGCACTGGTTTAGAGTATGTGGGCCAAACATGGTCCGAGTAAGGCAGTTGTAGCACTGTATTTAATTAAAGGACAAAAGACATGGGCAAGGCTTTCATTAAGGCTAACTTGACTGAAGCTAGGGCCAGTTTCGACCCAAGTCCTTTGTGCCACATTAAATAAAATGGCACCACTGCCGGACTTGGACCATGTTTGGCCCACATACTCTAAACCAGTGCCGGAAGAATTCCAGACAAACTGCAAACTTGGCCCACATTTTTGTGCTGACTGGGATATTTACAGACTTTAGAATGCAATGCCTGGTTTAGTGCTTTCTAAAATCATTGGGAAAAATCAGATGTATGTGTTTAAACTCATTTAGGGATATTTCAGAAATAGAAAATAGTTTATTTTTTGTCTTTCATTCACTTTTTTTTGCTCTGGGCTTTAAAAGTCTAAATTTTTAGTTAAAAAGTCCACATTTAGAAATGAAATCGAAATTTTAAGATACAAATACAAAATTTGGATTTAAAATTTAGATAAATCGAATGTTGATAAATCAATTTTGAGAGTAAAATTTAAAAGTTTGAGGTAAAAGTCATGAATTTTACTTAGGAAGTAAAAAAATGTAGAGAAAGGACAAAATTTTTACTTTGATTTTTGAAATAAAAGTCCATATTTAGAGATATAATTATATTCAGTTTTGAAAGAAGTAGAAATTTTGGTTTGGAAAGATGACATTTTTAATAAAAACAGTTAAAATTTTCAGATTCAAACATATAACTTGGGAAGTAAAAAAAAATTAGATAAAAGACAAAATTTTTACTTAGGAAGTCAAATGTTTTGCAATAAAATGGCAAAAATGTTCACGTAGTTAGCATTAGATTCGGCATCTGTAGGTTAGCAAGACCAAATTTTGTTTTTAGAAGTCAAAAGTTCAACTTTTTATTTCCAAATTTATTCTTTTTATGTCATGTTATATACAGCAATATAACACGCCTGTCGTACGGTTTAAGCGCAGAGCAGCATCTTGCTCACGCGAGGAGCTGTAGAGTCTACTTCTACATAACAACGTCCTAAAAAAATAGTTCGTTAGTGGATGTAACGTGTTTTTTTTATTCGTAATTACACCGCAACAAGAGTCAGTAGAGCACTTCATTCTTTTTCTGTTGGAGTACGCATTCACAACGGAAATAAAAGCTTAAATAAATAAATATAAATAAATAAAATTGTGCCTTCAGAACCTGGCGTCCATCCCAGTGCACACCACATTTCTTTCAGTTGTTTATTATTATAAAAGTATTATATTATATTAAAAGTAAGTTTTTCTAGCGTTGGACTGTTCTTGTGCAGCGAAATCCCAGGAAAGCTCAGCATAGAGTGGAGAAGTAGATAGAAAAAATTATATTTTCTAAAAACACACAAAATTAAACATAATCAATTACTTTTTTTAATCATGTATTGATGTTTTTGTACATAGATCAAAGATAAAGATACATACCTTGTTTTTTTTTGTTAGAACTTTTTGTTTAATATATCTTGAATTAAGAAAAGTAAAAAAATGTATTTTTGCATATTTTGAGACCTTGAAAAGAACCCAGGTCTGAAGGGGTTAACCGTGTTCTCGGTTGACCTTCACTCTTCAGGACTTTGCTCCGCCGTCTCCAGCAGCTGCTTGTACCGGCTTTTGAAAAATCCAGCCTAAAAAAGCACCTATGATGAGCAAGAAAAAGCCAATAAAAAAATAAAGAGGAGGTTGATGTTGAACAGTCTACCTTATAGAGCGCTGCAGTGATGAGAGCCAGCAGCAGCAGTCCTCCGATCGCTCCTCCAATGATCTCCTTGGTGAGATCCACCTCCTCGTACACCTCCACCTGAGTGCTGATCTGAGCACAGAAGGATGGAGGTTTGAAACTGAGAAGCAACGACTCTTAACCTCAGAGTCGAGACGGATTCAGAGTTGCAAATAAACAAGTTATCCAAATCAGCCATGACTTCAGAACCCATTTAGAAATTTTGGCATTTAATAAGAACATTTTGGCATGTCGCTTTTTTATTATATTAAGAAATGTTCATATTTTTTTGTTTTAATTATGTACCGTGTTGCACTACTGATTGATTCTCTAATTTGGTGCATAAAACAGAATGTTCGTTTTTTACGCTCAAAAATAATCAGGTAAACGATAAAAGGTATGAGACAGGTAAAGAGCTCAACATGCAAGTGAACACGTTGTGCCTTCTCAAACTAGTTGAGAATGATCCACAACTAGATTTTAAACTTTATGTTGGCTTGAGAGAGCCAATCTTTAAAAGGTTTTAGTGAGTTGGGATTAGCAAGAGGTAGAGTTCTGCGAAGATGATTGGTAGTGTAAACAGTCTGGTTGCTACAGATGCTATCATGTAAAGTTCCCCTTGTCAGTATACTGTTTTTCTAAGCAGAGATATAGATCTTTAAAAATGGTTGCTAGGGTAAACAGTGTGGTTGTTATGGAGGGTTTGGCGACAGTGAAACATCCTACTATGTCACTATGAGTAACATAATCCAACTTCTGATTCTCTACCTTATTTTGTCCTTAAAATATCGTGGGACCAAACACCCATTCATTTTCGATGATAATGTTAAGTTAATTCTGACATTTGATCCTCTCGAACCCAGGGGTCAAAAATGTTTGCACCTTTCTTAGCATGTTATTGCTCAGACAGATAAGTTGCTTAAGTTTCAGCAGTTTGAAGTTTCTACCAAATTCTCAGTTTCAGCCACAGCTCAGCAAAGCTTGACCCATGTTAGGTCAATGGAAAAATTTCCCAGAATCCTTCAGGGGTACCAGCATGAGGAGATATAACAACCCGAGTCAGACAAGTTTGAACATAAAAAAAAAGTTTGTAGTCACTAGCTGCGAGCGTCTAGGAGAAGATAGCTTCAGAAATGTTTACGAGAATATTGTAATGTGTTTAAAAGCTAGATCGGTAGTTTGGCTTTCTCAAGCAAACACAAATATTTAAAGTTACCTCTAAAGAGGCGGTGGTGTGCTGAGGGTCGGAGGAAAAGAAAACATATCTGCTCCGATCGAAATCCAAAGACGCCGAAGTCACCAACTCAAAAACCGCAGATCGCAGTCCAGTCTAAGAGACACAGACCAGAGAGAAATACAGATCAATAATGTGAGTGTGTACTGTGTTTATAATCAATAACTCCTAGTTTTTACAGTGATAGTACACATAAGAAGGGATGACCTGCTGGATCCAAGCAGAGCTGATGTTTCCGGTTATATTAAAGAAGATCCGCTCGTTCCTGGAGAGAGTGGCTTTGCAGGTGAACACGGCGCACGCTGCCACAGAGCAGTTCTGAAGCGAGCACACAGTGAGAAAGACAGGAGCTGAAAGGTGATTGTTTTATTTAAAAAAGAAAAACCTGGTCCACTCACCACAACCCGCTCCTTTCTAACCTCTTCCATAAAATCAGCCCTGCCTGCGGGATCCTCCCGCACTTTCACACAGTCTGGAATCTAAACACAATCACGAATATAAAACACATATTGATTTATTTGAGCTGTACTTTTCTGTGCTTTAGTATGTACTTGTAAGCTTTTATTCGTCCAGATGAATTCATCTCCCAGCTTCACTGGAACTCTGAGCAGAACCCGGAACGTTAGCTCTCTGAAGTCGTTTTCCACCTGAGACAGAAGAGCGGAGCAGGTTCGGTTCGTTACCTGTAGATTTACATCAAAACTCAACACCATCGAGAGTACCTTGAGTATCTGTTTCACAGGTTTCTCAAGATCGTTTCTCTCTGCTGTAAAGTTGATGTGAAGGCTTGAATCTTCATGTCTGATTAAAAGAACGTTGGAACATTTTAAAAAGTCATAATTCAAAACAAATGTCTGTTAATAATATACAATTGTGATGTTCCTAATCATTCAAATATCTTGCAAAATTGCTGTCAAACTACATTTATCTCAGAACTGTATGATAAGGACGTGATATGAACTGGTAAATTTAAGAAATAAAGTAAAAATTGCTAGATATAATGTCAAACATAGAGCAAGTCACAGTTATTATTTATTATTTGTATTAAGGGATGTACTAAAATGAAAAGTCTTGGGTGAAACAAACACCTGAGAAATAATAAAACCAGAAAGCAAACAGTCGAAGATAATGAATTAATAAATAATAGTTATTAAGACTATTGCATTTATGGCAACGACTACAATCAAGGCATTTTAATTGCATGCATTGGTATTAAAGTTCAAAGAATAAGTCAGTTGTTCAGTGAGTCACGTATGATTTGTTTATCGAGTTATTCAAGTCATATTAAGCCCCTCCTTTACAAACTCAACCAAAGCTGGTCATGTAGCTGTCATTTCAACAAGAATCCTCCTCGATTCTATGAGGGAAATAATGACCAATACACCACAGCCTGAGTCACGATGGGCAGATAAGAGTTAAAACTAATAAAATCATATGGGAAAATCACTGAACTGTGACTGAAACATCGCTGAAGTATTACTGAAAAAACAAGGAACCATCTCTGAACAATCACTCAACCATCACTGATTAATCACCTAACCACCACCGAACCATCACAAACAACCACTGAACCATCACCGAACCATCACAATCACTGAACCATCACTGATTAATCACCTAACCACCACCGAACCATCACAAACAACCACTGAACCATCACCGAACCATCACAAAAAAACCACTGAACCATCACCGAACCATCACAATCACTGAACCATCACTGATTAATCACCTAACCACCACCGAACCATCACAAACAACCACTGAACCATCACAATCACTGAACCATCACTGATTAATCACCTAACCACCACCGAACCATCACAAACAACCACTGAACCATCACAATCACTGAACCATCACTGATTAATCACCTAACCACCACCGAACCATCACAAACAACCACTGAACCATCACAATCACTGAACCATCACTGATTAATCACCTAACCACCACCGAACCATCACAAACAACCACTGAACCATCACAATCACTGAACCATCACTGATTAATCACCTAACCACCACCGAACCATCACAATCACTGAACCATCACTGATTAATCACCTAACCACCACCGAACCATCACAAAAAACCACTGAACCATCACCGAACCATCACAAAAAACCACTGAACCATCACCGAACCATCACAATCACTGAACCATCACTGATTAATCACCTAACCACCACCGAACCATCACAAACAACCACTGAACCATCACCGAACCATCACAATCACTGAACCATCACTGATTAATCACCTAACCACCACCGAACCATCACAAACAACCACTGAACCATCACAATCACTGAACCATCACTAATTAATCACCTAACCACCACCGAACCATCACAAAAAACCACTGAACCATCACCGAACCATCACAAAAAACCACTGAACCATCACCGAACCATCACAATCACTGAACCATATCTGATTAATCACCTAACCACCACCGAACCATCACAAACAACCACTGAACCATCACCGAACCATCACAATCACTGAACCATCACTGATTAATCACCTAACCACCAGTCAGTTGTTCAGTGAGTCACATATGATTTGTTTATCGAGTTATTCAAGTCATATTAAGCCCCTCCTTTACAAACTCAACCAAAGCTGGTCATGTAGCTGTCATTTCAACTAGATACCTCCTCGATTCTATGAGGGAAATAATGACCAATACACCACAGCCTGAGTCACGATGGGCAGATAAGAGTTAAAACTAATAAAATCATATGGGAAAATCACTGAACTGTGACTGAAACATCGCTGAACCATCACTGAAAAAACAAGGAACCATCTCTGAACAATCACTCAACCATCACTGATTAATCACCTAACCACCACCGAACCATCACAAACAACCACTGAACCATCACAATCACTGAACCATCACTGATTAATCACCTAACCACCACCGAACCATCACAAACAACCACTGAACCATCACCGAACCATCACAATCACTGAACCATCACTGATTAATCACCTAACCACCACCGAACCATCACAAACAACCACTGAACCATCACAATCACTGAACCATCACTGATTAATCACCTAACCACCACCGAACCATCACAAACAACCACTGAACCATCACAATCACTGAACCATCACTGATTAATCACCTAACCACCACCGAACCATCACAAACAACCACTGAACCATCACAATCACTGAACCATCACTGATTAATCACCTAACCACCACCGAACCATCACAACAACCACTGAACCATCACAATCACTGAACCATCACTGATTAATCACCTAACCACCACCGAACCATCACAAACAACCACTGAACCATCACAATCACTGAACCATCACTGATTAATCACCTAACCACCACCGAACCATCACAAACAACCACTGAACCATCACAATCACTGAACCATCACTGATTAATCACCTAACCACCACCGAACCATCACAAACAACCACTGAACCATCACAATCACTGAACCATCACTGATTAATCACCTAACCACCACCGAACCATCACAAACAACCACTGAACCATCACCGAACCATCACAATCACTGAACCATCACTGATTAATCACCTAACCACCACCGAACCATCACAAACAACCACTGAACCATCACAATCACTGAACCATCACTGATTAATCACCTAACCACCACCGAACCATCACAAACAACCACTGAACCATCACAATCACTGAACCATCACTGATTAATCACCTAACCACCACCGAACCATCACAAACAACCACTGAACCATCACAATCACTGAACCATCACTGATTAATCACCTAACCACCACCGAACCATCACAAACAACCACTGAACCATCACAATCACTGAACCATCACTGATTAATCACCTAACCACCACCGAACCATCACCAAACCATCACAAAAAAACACTGAACCATCACTGAACCATCACAATCACTGAACCATCAACAAACCATAAAAAAACAATCACTGAATCATCACCAAACAATCACTGAATCATCACAGAACTATCACTGAACCATCACCAAACAATCACTGAATCATCACAGAACTATCACCGACCCATCACTGAACAATGAGTGAACCAACACCTAACCATCACTGAACCATCAATTACTATTAACAGAACAATTACCGAACCATCACTGAACTATTCCAGAATAGCAACTGCTCCATCATCTAACAATCACTGAACCAACAACTAACAATCGCAGAACAATCACAAAACTATCACTGACTCATCACAGAACGGTCACGACCATCACTATGAATACAGCTTCCTGAGTCTGTTTGAGAGAACAGCAGTGAAACATGGGAGCAATCTCAGTAAGCACAGATAAATACTCCCAAAAGAGCATGTTTTGTTAAAAAAGGCAAGTAAAATAAAACAGAACAACGGTGCAGATGAGCCAAGCACTCACCGTATCAAGGCGATGTTGACGGCATATTTAACACCAATCCCCTTCTCTCTGAATAACTCACTGGCTTGAGAATGCTGTCTATTTCCACTGAAAGGAACGGAAAGTTTTGGTTAGAAGCATGTGAGGCAATGCTTTTAGTTTTAATCTGCTGATGGCACCTGCTGATCTCTGCTCTGAACGTCACATCCTGACTGAAGGTGCTTTCTTTATCAATGCTGTAAGTGATCCAGAACACCGCCTTGAAAAGAAACACAGACTAGAGCGTGTAACGAAATAAGAGCGAGCACATTGAAGTATACCAAGAGGCAGATTGTGTCATTTTGAGGGCAAAGAAATGCACATGGTTCCTTATTTATTTATTTTACTTTTTTCAACAATATGTTTCTGTAGCAAATAAGCTGTATCCCTTCAAAAGGTTAATCGTCAATTAACATAAGTTGGGGAGGAGCTTGTCTGATAATTGACCATCCAATCATAAGGTCCTGTCTAACCATATTTCCAGTATATAAGACACGACCGACGGAACAACATTATGTTGTGCAAGCCATCCCTCCTTCCACCCCTTCGCCACTCAGGGCAATTAAGAGCAAGAGTTCAAGAGTGAACTCATGAAATACTGTTTAAGGGAAACATTGTGGGTCCTGGGACAATTTGGGGAATGTAAATAGATACTTCAAGCGTAAAATTATGCATCCTTTTAATTTTAGAATAAACCGTACATCTGATGCATGTAAAGAGTAAACAAAAAAAATATAATGCCTCCTGAGAAGTAATTTTTTTTAAAACACATTAATAAAATGATTATTCCTTAAAAAAATGAGTTTTTTTTAAAGAATTTTACATTTTTAAATTTCAGAAGTTATAAATATTTAAGTTACAAATTTCAAATTCAATCTAAGAAGTTCAAATTCGAAAAAATAAATTAAAATTAATTATAATCTTTTTTAATTGCATATAATATTCAGGTTTATTACATGTCAGCTGTCAATCAGTTCAAATCAATCACAATTCAAATTCAGATTGTGTCAGCAGTCTCTTGCTCCATCGTTTCTCTCCCGTCAAGCGAGAAGAAACGGAATAAAAGGAGCGGAGATAGATCAGTGTCAGAAGCCCATTATTTTTGTTACTCTGTTTGTAATGTCACTAAGAGCGATGTTTTTCTTTTTTAATGTTTCTGTATCTGGATATGAACATATGGAATAAAAGGAGCGGTTGGGTTAGGGTTGGGGTTCGGGGTTCAGGGTTGGGGTTCAGGGTTAGGGTTAGGGTTCAGGGTTAGGGTTGGGTTCAGGGTTAGAGTTGGGTTCAGGGTTAGAGGTTAGGGTTCAGGGTTAGAGGTTAGGGTTCGGGAGAGGGTTCAGGGTTAGGTTTCAGGGTTAGGGTTAGGGTTAGGGTTCAGGGTTAGGGTTGGGTTGGGGTTCAGGGTTAGGGTTGGGTTAGGGTTGGGGTTCAGGGTTAGGGTTGGGTTCAGGGTTAGGGTTGGGGTTCAGGGTTGGGGTTAGGGTTGGGGTTCAGGGTTAGGGTTGGGGTTAGGGTTGGGGTTGGGGTTGGGGTTCAGGGTTGGGGTTAGGGTTGGGGTTCAGGGTTAGGGTTGGGGTTCAGGGTTAGGGTTGGGGTTAGGGTTGGGGTTCAGGGTTAGGGTTAGGGTTAGGGTTCAGGGTTAGGGTTGGGGTTAGGGTTGGGGTTCAGGGTTAGGGTTAGGGTTGGGGTTCAGGGTTAGGGTTGGGGTTCAGGGTTAGGGTTGGGGTTAGGGTTGGGGTTCAGGGTTAGGGTTAGGGTTGGGGTTCAGGGTTAGGGTTGGGGTTAGGGTTGGGGTTCAGGGTTAGGTTAGGGTTGGGGTTCAGGGTTAGGGTTGGGGTTCAGGGTTGGGTTAGGGTTGGGGTTCAGGGTTAGGGTTCAGGGTTGGGGTTAGGGTTGGGGTTCAGGGTTAGGGTTGGGGTTCAGGGTTAGGGTTCAGGGTTGGGGTTAGGGTTGGGGTTAGGGTTGGGGTTCAGGGTTAGGGTTGGGGTTAGGGTTGGGGTTAGGGTTGGGGTTCAGGGTTGGGGTTAGGGTTGGGTTCAGGGTTAGGGTTGGGGTTCGGGTTAGGGTTGGGTTTAGGGTTAGGGTTGGGGTTAGGGTTGGGTTCAGGGTTGGGGTTAGGGTTGGGGTTCAGGGTTAGGGTTGGGGTTAGGGTTGGGTTCAGGGTTGGGGTTAGGGTTGGGGTTCAGGGTTAGGGTTGGGTTAGGGTTGGGTTCAGGGTTGGGGTTAGGGTTGGGGTTCAGGGTTAGGGTTGGGTTGGGTTAGGGTTGGGGTTCAGGGTTAGGGTTCAGGGTTAGAGGTTAGGGTTCAGGGTTAGGGTTGGGGGAGGGGCTAATGGAAAGGGAGTTTTTTTGGGACACTGGCCGATCAACCTCGAGGCGGGGGTAGAGATCTCCGGCTTTGAAGCCCTACATTTTGCATGTGATAAAATGGGAGTGGTGGGTGAGGACCGTCCGGTCGGCCGAGAGTCCGATGTCATGGTGTGAGGAGAGGCCCTGCAGGACCCGAGGAAAGAACCTCCCCCAGTGTCTCTGGAGTCTGCGTGGAGGACGGACCGGGCGTGTGGGGTAGGGGTGCCAACAAAATATATCACGGCAAAACCAAATAGAAATCAATCTAAATCAAATCAAATAACAAGTACATAAAGTGCTAATTTGAAAATTCCCGGTTCTGCCTCTCCCGGACTTCTAAGAGATCCATGGGCCCAGATGGAACGCGGGTGCCGTGTGGTTCCCCGGGTCTCCCCTCCACCACGACATCCTAGAAATCATTTGGTATTAAAGCCATTTGGGGAGAGATAAACATGATCCAGATCCTCTCCCTCCTTTTGCGCTGCTCGGCCGACCAGGTGAGGCTCTCCTCCAGCATTCCGGGTTTGAAATATGATATTGAAACTAGTGAGAAATGATTGACCAGAGGGGTGTCGATGTGTTGGTGTCATATGGTGTAGAGGTGTTGTTTGAGTCTCTGCTGTAATGTGTATTGCACTTCACCCGATGTAATGTCTATCGTTGGGGTTGGGGTTAGGGTTAATAGACATCAGTGTCAGAAGGAACCTGAGCGTTGTTCTTGAGGATGGGTTTGCTGATGCGGCAGCTGGTGGCTCCAGACGACTCGCTCTCCTCGCTATCGAAGGAAACACACTCCACTCGACCCTGCTCAAACAGAGAAGCATCTCCTTCACTGCGAGGCCTCAAACTGCAGCTCTGCAGACTTCCCGGACCTGACTTCACGGACCTGTTTGACGCCGATCCTCCGGTACGAGAGTCCGCTGGGGTACAGGAGCTTGAGGAGAGGGTTGTAGGAATTTTCTCCTCGGTTCTCTACGAACACTGTCACGTTGAGCTCCTGCATCCTCCCCACCTCGATGTTTGAGGCTCTGGAGCGGAACGAGAAAGAGCACGAAGTGGTTTAAGAGGAAGTTCTGAAAGTGTCTAAAGTCAGAAATCTACATTTTAAGTAAGTAAGTAAGTAAGTAAGTAAGTAAGTAAGTAAGTAGGCTTTTATTGTCATTTCAACCATATAAAGTGCAGTACACGGTGAAACGAAACAACGTTTTCCCAGGACCACGGTGCTACATCAAACAACATAAATTAACATTACAGAATTATCATTAGACTAAGCTAAGCTATCAAAGTGCACCTGTGCAACATTTAGTGCAAAAGAGAAAAAGACAAGACAAGACAAGGGACAATAAACAGTAGCACCGAGTTTGGCTAACTCAAGTTGAATGCAGAATGCAGAATGGATTGTCTGTATGCAAATCTGAATAAATAAATAAGTGTTTGTTTTATATGTTTGTCAGTTTAGTTCCTTGGTGTTGAGAAGCCGGATGGCTTGAGGAAAAAAACTGTCACACAGTTTTCAATATTATTATTCCAAAGCTCCAATATTTGAGACAGTTGAAAGACTTTAGCTGGAAGAGACTGATTTAGTCAAGATCCTGAGACGGAGAAGTCCAAATGTTTATTTAACAGAAAGATCATGCTGGTTTCAATTGAACAATTTTGAATAAGAAAATATGGCATATTGAGACATCAAATTTTCCATCAAACGAAAATTTCATCCAATTATAATAATTTTATTTTATTTTTTAAAGCTTAAAATGAAATGTTAACCTTTGGAAAAATTATTCATTTATACTTAAAAATAAATGTAACCAAAAATCAGCAATTTTAACTAATAATCAAAAATGTAAGTTTTTTTTCTGAAAAAATCAATCATGAAAGAGTGAAGTGTTGTTAGTCTGTCTTAAGTTTGGGATAAATAAATGAACTAGAAGAAGAAAAAAGTCTAAATACTCAGTATGTAATAATTTAGAGAACATAGAGAATATTGTTATTTAATATATACAATAATGAATAGTTAATAGAAAACAATAATGATTTAGAAAAACAAAAAATAACAAATAAATAACAGAAAAAGTTAGATTGCTCCTGTTTAAAATTTAGAATTTTTGTTTATGAATAAATACAATAATAAATATATAAAACGTTGTCAAAAACATAAAATTTTGAGACAAAATATAACTAAAAGTTATAAGAATCACTTATTTAACATAAATCAAAATATAAAAAAGGACAGAAAAGACATTTGCTGCCGTAAAACAATAAAAAAAAAACTACATAATAGATAACGGAGTAAGAGAAAGACTTACTTAGCCAGTAATTATTCTTTAACAAAATGTATTTAACATAAAAACATATAGAATATAAGCAAAATACCAGAAAAAAATATCAGAATGTGAATCTGCTCACCCCGAGAAGTTAAAGTCCATCCTCAGATCATCAACACAAATCTCATCGTGTCCACAGTTTATCTCGAAGTCAAGCTGAGGAAGGGTTCGAGAGGTGAAGCTGTGCATTTAACGCAAAAAAAAATTTCTAGAACAATTAATCCAAATCATGCAAAAGGCTGAATTTGAGCCCGGTCACCATCTGTTTACCACTGTTTATGAAATCATAAGAAGAAACTAGTCTAATTTTGTCTGAAATATTAAAAAACCTCCCTGACGCTGAGAGTAAAACAGCTCATTTCTCACAATCTAAACGATGAAAGATGTTTCATTATTGAAGAAGATCTGTTCCTGCGTCTCTCACGTTGTGCTCAGAAGAGGTCTTCACGCCCGGCTGCAGCACTGGCTTCAGGTTCTGCAGGCTTCTCGAAGGAAGCCCCTCAAAAGTGAGCGTGACCTGATTGATTAACGGATTCAGAACATCTTCTGGACAAGAGCGCCTGTATGGAGGAAGTGTGTAGTTAGAAAAATCTCCAAGAAGAAGAACACCGACAACACGCAGCCAAGTAAAGACCCTTTTAATTCTCAATTTTTAACATTATAAGTTTGGTATCTAATTTTAGCCGAGGAGCTTGAGAGCATATGGAGATGCAATTATGGAGAACGTAATTGTGTTCACGTACGTAACTTCGCATTGAATATTCAGATAGACGTGTTTTGACCTTTAGTCAAAATAACGGAGAATAATAAAAGCAAAGACTAAGCAAAAGTCACAGTGTCTCAGCTCGAGGTAAAAGCAGAGTTCATCTCTTAATCAAAACTTTTAAATGATCGTTTAGGCAAGGCAAGGCAAGTTTATTTGTAACAGACAGTTATAAATGCATTTGATTGATCCTACATTTAGAATCTACATTACATGGAATTATGAAAGCACAAGTCAAAATTATTCTACCATGTGTTTATATTTCTTCTACTTTTGATTTCGTTAATGTTACAAAGCTGCCGGAACTACAGCATGAGATAAGATGGAGCGGGTGAAAGACGGAACACTCAGAACTTACGTCTACGAGGAAAGGATGAGTTCTGCATGTCACTTGGTTCCCAACCTGCATCTCATCAGCCAGGAGCCGGTTTTTGGGGGAGAAGTACGCCCGGAATTTCAGCGGCTTGGAGTCCAGGGTTATGTTGTAGCTGATCTTTGCAAATAAGTCTAAAATATAAGTGAGTGTATTCATGAAAAATATATGATAACTTTCTTGTGAATAGTGACAAAACACAATTTTTATTGGCTTTTCGAAGATGAGCTCTCCTGCGGTGTGAAGCAAAGCTTTCGAGTTATTGTGTTTAATAAGAAAGAGTCGATTCAGAGTCACTGAAACGAGTCGTTTTGAAAGTGAATCTTTTAGCGCTACAGTCTGACCTAGGTTCAAACGATGCCCCTATGCCCCTACCTCCATCTACCTCATTTATTCACAGAGAAAACAAACTCCTCCCCCTAATATAGAGGTAACGACTCTTGATTGAGGATTAGAGTCACATTTTGCTGGACGGGATGGCTTTTGTAAGAGTTTATCAGCTTTATTTCCTCTGAAGTGATGAGAAATCAGTGCTTGAGCTTCTATCTTGTACAAACTCAGATCAGTGAGTAGCACTAAAAGATTCGCCTTCAAAACGACTCGTTTCAGCGACTCTGAGTCGACTCTCTCTTTAAACACAACGACTTGTAGTATCACAATATTTTGTTACGGTGCTTAAGTTTGTTTTGATGACTAGAGAATTCTACTTTATTTGAGTGTTTATGTTTCAACTTTTACTTTTACTTCACTTTATTTCCAAAAGGAAATGTGTACTTTTACTTCCCCACATATTCCAGGGCTTTTGCAGGTTTCAAAAGGTTACATTTAAGACGTTTTAAGAGCGTCAAATTTAAGAGCTATTTAAAAAAATTAAAAACATATACAAAACCTTTTTGTATAACAAACAGAATGCTTCAAATACATTCTTTGAAACTCTAACTATTACTTTTATGTTTCTGAGCATTTACAAAATATTTTCTCAAAATCTGCCAACCCTAACCATGGCTTTTACAAAGTTGAGCATTTATGAGCATTTGTAAAATCTCTGTAAAATAAAAAATTCCAACAATAACAGTTTTTTACATTTATGAGTCTTATGTCAATATCTAGCAACCCACTTTTATCATTTTAAGCATTTATTAGTTACAACCCTCAAGTGTTCTTCAAACTCTGGCAACCCTAACCATCATTTTTATTTTATTTTTTTAGTAGCATTTTCTCAAACTCTGGCAGCCTTTCAAGTCTTATGTTTTTCAGTGTTTATACATGATCTCAATCTATGGTCAACTTTACATGGACACAAAAAAAGAGCAGTAAAAAATGATTTAAGAGCTAGAAAAGTGAATTTAACACTTTTTAAGGGTATTAAAGAAACCGGAATTTAACTTTTACTCAGATCATTTTCTAGTAAAGTAACTGTACTTTTACTCAAGTAATTTTCTAGTAAAGTAACTGTACTTTTACTCAAGTAATTTTCTAGTAAAGTAACTGTACTTTTACTCGTCATTTTCTAGTAAAGTAACTGTACTTTTACTCAAGTAATTTTCTAGTAAAGTAACTGTACTTTTACTCAAGTAATTTTCTAGTAAAGTAACTGTACTTTTACTCAAGTCATTTTCTAGTAAAGTAACTGTACTTTTACTCAAGTAATTTTCTAGTAAAGTAACGGTACTTTTACTCGTCATTTTCTAGTAAAGTAACTGTACTTTTACTCGTCATTTTCTAGTAAAGTAACTGTACTTTTATTCGGCATGTTCTAGTAAAGTGACTGTACTTTTACTCAAGTAATTTTCTAGTAAAGTAACTGTACTTTTACTCAAGTCATTTTCTAGTAAATTAACTGTACTTTTACTCAAGTCATTTTCTAGTAAAGTAACTGTACTTTTACTCGTCATTTTCTAGTAAAGTAACTGTACTTTTACTCGTCATTTTCTAGTAAAGTAACTGTACTTTTACTCAAGTAATTTTCTAGTAAAGTAACTGTACTTTTATTCGTCATGTTCTAGTAAAGTGACTGTACTTTTACTCGTCATGTTCTAGTAAAGTGACTGTACTTTTACTCAAGTCATGTTCTAGTAAAGTGACTGTACTTTTACTCAAGTCATTTTCTAGTAAAGTAACTGTACTTTTACCCAAGTACTGCTTTCCAGTGCTTTATTTCAACTGATAACTTAATACACAGAGCACTTTCAGACTTAAAAACCCCAGCAGGGAACCTAAAGCTATGTTTCACATCACATGTTCTTAAAAATCCTTTAAAATAAAAAGATGCACCTCTCTGGTTGTGTCTGTAGGGATGCAGGCTGAAGCACACTGTGATGCTGTTTTTTATCGGCTCCTCGCCTTCGCCGCTCAGTATCTTGGAAGGGTTGAAAGTGACGTTACTCTGTAACTGCACGATGGGTCTGGATCTGAACCAGGAAGATGTGTTAGATATCAGCCATCATTTCAGCATGGCAACGTATGTGTGATGCAAGTAACTACAGACCGGAGAAGCAGAACCGCTCCTCTGGACCCAACAGCGATGTCAGGGAAGCCGTCCTGAGACTGGTCTGGAGCGGACGGACTCAACGAGAGTCCGAAATACTGCAAACCCGCTCTCACGGACGAGCCGGTGATCCTCTGTGAACGTACACAGAGAGAAGAGTTGTTATTAATGCAGCATTCATAGATCACAAAGTGATAGAAGCATCCCTGAACATAAAGTGTTTCTACTGTTCAACCCGGTGCACCTGTGAGTATGCAGCGTGGATTCGGTCTCGGGCTCCGTTGAAGACGTAGACGCTTCCCTGACCGTTCTCCTCTAAAGGAGCTCCGACCAGCACGTCCATGAAGCCATCGCCGTTCAGATCCGCCGGGCTGGCCAGAGCGGAGCCGAAGCGCCCGCGCTCACCCGCCTCTCCCATCAGCACCACACCGGAGAAAAGGAAGTGTGGCTGTCAGGACAGAACAGAGATTCTGTTAAAATGTGATGTAATTTAAAACAAAGTCACTGCGTCAATGCCATCATGTGTGTTAAATAGATAGATATCGATTCAAAAAAAGCATTAACAGTGTTTTTGAGCACTAGCAAGAAGAACCTACGGGTTTGGGTTTAGCCTCTAGTGTCCAGCCATAATATTGCAATTTCAGTCACTTCTGGATAGTTTGAGAAGAACATATTTTCAAGTTTTCCACTTGATTCAATGAAGGTTTAAATTATGATTTTTTTTTACTTTGAAGCACCAAAAGAGAGACTAGAGAGAGTTAGATAGGGGAGGAGAGAGGTAAACAATGGGGAAAGGAGGAAGGAGAGATAAGAAAGAAAGATCGACTGGAGAAAGAGAGGAGGAGATAGAGGGAAGGAGAGAGGGGATGAGAGAAAGGCGAGAGAGAGATAGAATAGGAGGCGAGAGAGGGGAGGACAGAAAGGGAAGAGAGAGGGTACATGAGAGAGAGGAGAAAGAGAGGATAGAAGGGTTACAGCAAAAGAGAGAGACAGAGTGAGAGAGGAGGAGAGAGAGAGGAGAAGAGGGGTGAAAGAGGTAATAGAAAAAGAGAGAGATAGAGTATGGGGTAGAAAGAGAGATGAAGTGAAAAAGAGAGACAGAAAAAGAGAGAAAGAGTATACTGTTTTTGTTGACGCGAATGAGCTTTTTTTAATCTTTTCAAATTTCTACCAACACTGAAGTCTCTCCCAGAGTGATCACCAGCAGAAAATAAACAACAAACATCCACTTCCTGGCCTTGAAAAATCCCGGCAGAATATAGTTGAGATTCTCTTTATTTTCATGTTAGAAGCATCTGCAGCTTCAGTCAACAGTTTGCTCCTGTTGATTCAGGATGTCTTCTGCTGATTATTGGAGTGTGTAAGAAGTGGAAATCCTGTCGCCCACAGAACTTACGGTTAAAAAAAGTCTGGCTCAGATAATATTCTTTTTCACCTGTTGATTGACGCTGTAGACAAACACCTTCCCCTCTCGCTCAGACTCGACGTGAGTCGGTGCCGACACCAGAAGCAGATCCGAGTTCGAGTCAGCGTTCAGGTCCACCACACACACCTCCGCTCCGAAATATGAGCCGATCTGAGGCTGGGAGAGAACAGGATGAGAAGATCTTCACCTTCCGACAATTTTCCTTTCAAGGTCGCCACAGCGGAATGAACCACCAACTCTTCTGGCACATGTTTTATGCGGCGGATGCCCTTCCAGCCGCAACCCATCGCTGGGAAACATCCACACACACTCATTCTCACTCAAACACTATGGACAATTGTTTCTCAATTCTCTTATTCCGCATGTCTTTGGACTCGTGGGGGAAACCGGAGCAGCCGGAGTAAACCCACGCGATCACGAGGAGAACATGAGAACTCCACACAGAAATATAATATAATATATATATATATATATATTTTATTATTATTTTTTTGTTGTTGCATAGATCATTAACTGTGTGTATGTATGTATATTTATTTGCGTATACATATGTGTAGATAGGTGCAAACTCTAACAAACTGCTTGGATATGCTAAGGTGTGTATCTAACTCAATCCTGACTCTTTCCCCCACAATTACCTCTCACCTTCTCTTTACACCTCAAAAACTTCTCTCCTTCTCTTTCCCCTTTTCTGTTAACACCGTCCTGTCCTAATGTATGTTTATATGATTGATTTATGTAATTATTGTGATGAATGTGAAATGAATAAATAATCAATAAAAGAAATTAATAGCTTCTCTCCAGAGGAATAGTCACTATATCATAGCTTCATTTCCCTGGAAAGAGCTAAACTGACCAACTCATACGAAGCACCTCCTTCTCATGGGGTTGCTTTGAAGTAGGACAGGACAGGTGTTAAAAAAAAGAAAAGAAAAAAATGCCAACTGACCCAGCCGAGGCTCAAACCAGCGACCTTCTTGCTGTCTGACGACTGTGCTACCCACTGCGCCACCCTGACGCCCATGATCTTAACCTTCAGACCATTTCTAGCTGGTAATACTATCGTTGTTCAATCAAAACTCAGGAATTTTCATCCAAAAAGTGTGCAAAGTCAAGCAACTGGTTTGCGAGTTAAAACGCTTTACTCTATACCTCAGGAGGATCCAGATATCTTAAATAGGTTCGATCAACTCTTGAGACGGTGACTCGTCCCGTGTGCTTGTGTCTCGGGGCTCCCATCGCTGCATACTTCACTTGGTACACCGTTACGACTCCCAGCGAATATCCTGCAGAGGAAAACAACTCGTACGTATTGAGCTGATTTCAGCGAGGCCTGATAGAGATCGTACCCAAGTAGCTGTCATGTTCACTTCCAGCCTGAAAGGGAGTGGACCGATCGCTGGGTTGATGAAGCTGGTATCCTCCCTTCCACTGGAAAGCTCCCACCGCTGTCATTAGGATGTCCGTCTGAGTAGAATATGTGGCAAAAATTTTAAATATCGAGGAGAAGCTAATTTATTTCAGTCATTAGATTCTAAAAGTAAAGATGTGTTTGGACTCGTGGGGGAAACCGGAGCACCCGGAGTAAACCCACGCGATCACGAGGAGAACATGAGAACTCCACACAGAGATACCAACTGACCCAGCCGAGGCTCGAACCAGCAACCTTCTTGCTTTTAGACTACCTGTGATTTACCAGGTAAATGTGATCAATAATTTGACTATATAAACAATCATGTTGAGTAAATTTGACACAGTCCTAAACAGATTCTTCTGTCCTAACTAAAGAACGGATTGTGTGCCAAAACACAAACTTCACGCAACATTTATCCCAGTCTTTTAAAAGTTACAGGTATTAATTCTCAGTGCATTAACGTATGTTTTTCAATGAGCTCTCATGGAATGGGAAACAACTTTGGGGGCAGGGAGTGGAGCTCCGCCCGCAAACATGGAGGTAACGACTCTCGTATCACACAGTCGCATGAGGGGAAAGCAGGGTTATGCTAGCCTTTCACAGACATTAGCATGCAGGGAAGTAGAATGTTATAGTTTAGCTGGGTTTGCTGGAGAATGAGATTATTCTCTGTGGAGTAAAGAACTGGAACCATATTTTCACCCGGGGCCCTGAATGAGGAATGCTATCACAGTGATGTTCTGTTGATTGTTTTTGTTTTTTTTGGTTGTCATTTCTGATTCTGATTTATTACGAACGAGTCACGACCAAATCCTTTGGGAATCGCGACCAAATCCTGTAAAATTCAATGCATGCTATAAGAAAGCTAAAGATTTTTCGACCTTGCATGTGTGTCAACCTCCTGTTGGATACCTCCAAATAATGAACCTTTAGAAATCACAATGGGGCACTTAAAAAAAGGTTTTACATTTGATGTGAATGCAGTGCTAAACCCATCCTGCGCAAACTCCATCCGGGACGAATCTCCCGAGGTTTGAGTTCCGGGAACAAGGACC
>UELW01000387.1:0-22444 GCA_900490495.1 Danionella dracula | reverse complement strand
ATGTTTGTGACTGATGGAGTGTGTTTGGTGTATGTGTGTGACTGGTGGTGTGTGTTTGGTGTATGTGTGTGACTGATGGAGTGTGTTTGGTGGATGTGTGTGACTGGTGGTGTGTGTTTGGTGTATGTGTGTGACTGATGGAGTGTGTTTGGTGTATGTGTGTGACTGATGGAGTGTGTTTGGTGGATGTGTGTGACTGGTGGAGTGTGTTTGGTGTATGTGTGTGACTGATGGAGTGTGTTTGGTGGATGTGTGTGACTGTGGAGTGTGTTTGGTGGATGTGTGTGACTGGTGGAGTGTGTTTGGTGGATGTGTGTGTGACTGGTGGGGGGTGTTTGGTGGATGTGTGTGACTGGTGGTGTGTGTTTGGTGTATGTGTGTGACTGATGGAGTGTGTTTGGTGGATGTGTGTGACTGGTGGAGTGTGTTGGTGTATGTGTGTGACTGATGGAGTGTGTTGGTGGATGTGTGTGACTGGTGGTGTGTGTTTGGTGTATGTGTGTGACTGATGGAGTGTGTTTGGTGTATGTGTGTGACTGATGGAGTGTGTTTGGTGGTGTGTGTTTGGTGGATGTGTGTGACTGGTGGTGTGTGTTTGGTGGAGTGTGTGAATGGTGGAGTGTGTGAATGGTGGATGTGTGTGACTGGTGAGTGTGTTGTGGTGGATGTGTGTGACTGGTGGAGTTGTGTTTGTGGATTTGAGAGTGACTGGTGGAGTGTGTTTGGTGGATGTGTGTGACTGGTGGAGTGTGTTTGGTGGATGAGTGTGACTGGTGGAGTGTGTTTGGTGGAGGTTAGGAGGCCGTAGGCGCAGAATGTCAGCCACGTTCTGTCAGACTGCCTCAGGGCAGCTGAGGGCTATCAAGGTAGTTTATCACCAGCAGAGAGTGAACGTGGATTGAGTGAATGAATATAAATAACAAACTTTTCAATTAAACAAAACACATTTTTCTCAGGAGAGTGTCATTAAATGATTACCCATGTAAATACAGTATATTACATTGATTCATTTAATTAATTATCGTTTTCTTGGTTTACAGGGCTTATTTTGTCAATGATAGAGGGAGTGAAGGATAAAAACTGAGTGATATCAGATTAACAACAAGCATATCAGACCCACCTCAATCCTCCTAATTAATTAATTAAATGTAGTGCTACAGCATCTAAAAATCGAAACATTTCTGCTATCTTCAATTTAGTCTAAAATATCCCTATTAGTCTGTTGTAAGTTGCTAATTAGACCTGTGACTAATACGTTGTTGGTAATTAATAGCAGAATCATATTAGCCAGAATATAAAAAAAGCGTGTGTAATGACGCATGTCACTTCATGCATGAAGGATTTGAAATCTAATTGAATGGAGTTAAATTCATAAGAGCTCTCTGCTGAATCTTCTCAGAGTGTGTTCGTTTCCGGTTTGAGTGTCTAATTATCAGACAAGAAAAGGAAAGGGACGCTATCGAGTTCACGGTTTAGATTCGGGTCAGATGCTTTAATAGAGTGTTTATCCTCAGAGAAGGGTTTTAATTGGTCGGTGTGTGCGTGCGTGTGCGTGTGTGTGTGTGTGTGCATGCGTGTGCGTGCGTGTGTGTGTGTGTGTTTAATTGAATGGTTTTAATGAGGCTTTATTTTCTGGCCTCACCACTATTTTTCCTCTAACAAGCCGAGGTTGGCAACCGGACTCGCACATATGCTATGAAGACATTAAGTGGGGTGTGTGTGTGCATGCGTGTGTTTGTGTCCTAATTGAGTCAAGGACCCTGCAGGGACAGAGATAGCCAATCAATAATTCTTGATGAAAATGTATCAAAGGCACTGAGTGAGGTGCCCCCCCCCCCCTCTCTTTCTGTTTTTCTCTCTCTCTCTGTGTCCTCTAGACTTTTAGACATTACTATTATTTTCAGACCGTCATGATGATACGTTGCTCCATAATAGCAGTGCATCATGGAAAACATTTTATTATGTGTGAGTTTTTGTGGTGGTGTGCGGGTGTCTGTGTGTCGCTACCTTCTGAGGGATGAATGGGAGTGTTTTTGAGTGCAGTGACCCAAATAGCTGATGGTTTCCAGGGGACTAAGTAAGATCGGTTCAGGGAGACCTCCATCTATCCAAACTAAACACGTCTGCACTGGAGGTGAAGTGTCCTGCCACATCAACCAAGCTTAATTATCCGGAGTTATGGTGTTAAAATCTACTTCAGCACGTCTGTGAGAGGAGGAGTAAACGAGATGTGTTTATTTATGTTTGGTTTGCTTCTCTTTTAACCCTGATGTGTGGTTGGAGACATTTTTGTCCACTCGGAGGTGATTTTGAGTCCATAACTTTGTCTGTGTTTCAGCAAATGGGATGTTTTTTGGTGAGAAATCTCATTTTTACACATATTATAGGATGATCTTTCAAAAACTCATCTACTAACCTAAATTGCTGTAAATTGTTGTCAGATAAATACATTTACTGCATTATTTTTGCATAGATCTATACTGATAGAATGTTTTGTTTGATAATTGTTTTACTTTTTTTACCATGATTTTTACTTTTTCATCTCATATAAATATATTCATTTCATCAATATTAACATTTTCAATAAAAAAGACAATTATAAACTTGACGTTTAGTTTACTATTATTATGTTCATGGACATTGATGAACGATTAGTAACAACATTGGCTTTCACCCATTTTTACTTTTTATGCAGTGCCTGACAGCACCTGAAAAAACAAAACAAACAAAAACAAAACAGAAACTAACAAATGGAGAAAACATGGAAAAATCGTAACACAGACAACAAACAGGTGATCAGCATCAGCTTCAGGATGAGAGATAAATGATGAGGAGAGCTTAGAGAGGAACATGGAACCACATTGTTTTTTCCACAGTTTGTGTGAATATAGTGCTCAGACATGTTAGTGTTTCCCTGGTTTGTTAGAGGAATTCTTTACTGTTGATCTTCAGTTAACACCGTCAACCCTTTAGATATGCCTGTGCTAATAAATTTTCCTGCTCAGATTACATGTTACAGAGCAGCATGTTATAGTGTGGTGTGTTTTTGTGAGAGGCCTTTGTGCTCTAACCTCGATACGTCTGTATTAAATCGAAACACCTCTCAGAACTGCTGTACATGAAGTAAATGAAAGCAAAGGCAGCACTTGCAAAACGAAATAACACTCAAATAATGTTTCTGGACCAATTTTAACAGCGGTTCGAGTCAGTGGACATTTTTAAAATGTAAACTTGTTTCGTAATTTGTAAATTTGTTTTTATAATATAATATATATATATATATATATATATATATATATGTTGTCTGGATTGTGAAGGTGTTTTGTTGGTCTGTTTTTATAAAATGCACATTTGTCTTGTAACTTGTAAAGGTGTTTCTCGTGTGTGGCACGTATCGGCCACCGTAATGAAAGCCTTGTATCACAGACGTAATCGGTGAGTGAAGAGGGAGACATGCTTGGAGAGCTCTCTGAAGAAGGAAACAGAAAGCAACCTTTTGTGATCAAGCTTTACCGCTCAAGGAAAATATTGCATCTCATATTCTACCACTTTTTCATGAAACCAAGGCTGAAGGCTGGAACTGTTTGTATGCTGACAATTTCTGCCATTACATAAAATGGTTGGTTGTTGAATATAATCGTTCGTTTTGTTTGTCAAAGTCTGCATACTACACTTTTGGCTGTTTTCATCAAGCGTTTCTCTTATTTTGCACATTTCCATGGTTACTGACTGTTTGATTGCTCTCTGCCACAAAATAGCTTTGCTTAAGATCCCTCTTTTTTTGCTCTGTCGGTGCATACATGTACAAGTTTGTTCTTTCTGATTGATGCTTTCTTTAGTTCTACGTTCATTTAAACTGACACATTTATCTCTAACACAAGCTGTCGGTTCGGATAGGATTTTCCCTGTTAGGTCTTGTTGTCTTACATTTAGATTTTTTATTTGTGTTTTTAATATGTTTGACTAAAACATAAGCATCTAAAGTACAATATAAAATGTAAAGGTGTCTTTGAATGACACGGAAGGTGCAGGCAGAAAATATATATCAGTAGTAGTAGTGGTAGTCAAAGAAAAACTGACAATATCATTGTAAGTAATCATTCTGTTTTAGTTATTATTTAACTGATTCTTGGGTTTCAGTGGAGCAGTTACTCAAGTAAAGCCGTGTATAGACCGATGAAGGTCATGTTCTCAAATAAAAGAAAGGAGCACGTACATTTTTTTAATCCCTATAAAGTAAAAAAAATAAAACAATAAACAAAATGAAGGAAAACAACATCTATTTCAATTATGTTTTCAATAACAGCATCCATTTAAAACAGATAAATTCCCTTCTTTAATGGAAAGGTAAACATTTTGGAAAATTAACAATTGAATTTCAATTATATAAATCATATTAATTTTTTCCTTACTGAGTTCAGTAGTTCAGTAAAAATTGCAGGCAGCCTCAGAATGTATATTTTCTTTGTCTATGCACATCAATTATGTAACATGGCCCCTCCCCAAATTTAAATAATAAATATGTTAAATAGTTGTTAATTAAATTAACCTTTTTTGGTGAACAATTCTATATTGAACGGGACAGGTGTCAACCCAAGTCAGGGGCCCATAAAAAGTCGGAGACCTCAGGCAATCACCTAAATTTGTCTAGTGATATGTTTCCCGCTGGTTAAAATTCAGGCGTGTACATTGAAGGCATTATTCCGTACAAAGCATGCATGGCATAAGGGGAATTGGCGTGACTGATATAAAAAATGTAAAACCAACTAGTGTCATAGAACGTATAGCATTGACTAAGAGCAGGAACGTTGCATCTCTATGGTGAATCTGGCATCCGCTGCTGTATTATTAATCCTCACGCACACAATTCCTAATGTTTTTATACCCGACATATGCAAGAAACAGCCGTATATGCAATCTATTTGTCCAAACGCTTAAACAAATACATGTTTTCATAAAAACTGTCAGTCTCGTTTGAACGCTTCAGTGCTTTCATCACCGCAAAATGATGTGATGCTTTTTCATCACCTTCCTTTGGGGGATTTTCACAGCATTGCAAATATATATAAATAATGTGATTAATTAGCAAACATCCCTGTTTTACACGCTCTAATATACTTAGCTAATTTGAAGTTGTGAAAATCCTTAACAGCCTTGAAGCAGATGCAAATTGATGCATGTTTAAGGATCACACTTTGACTTTTTTTGTGATAAAACATCAGATCAATGGGGAAAAGCACACAAGCGCCTCACAGCAGAGCAACTTTCTGCCGTTCCCCTTCAAAGAGTTTAATCAAACCATCTAAAAATGTGTGTTTGTGTCTGGAAATGTGTTTGTTTCCATAAGTTAACCAGGCAGATGGTAGGAAGCTGTGTTGAGAGTTTGAGAGGTGGTGTATTTTTGGATTCAGTGATTGAGAGAGGTATTGTCGGCACATCCTGCGAGAGGCAGTTCATTTAACAAAGCGTTAGCCCTGTTTAAAACCATATATTGTTTATCTGCTCTTAAACATGTCTTCAGCTTTGTATAACTGCTTGCAGATTTTAAGATCCTTCAGATACAGACCTGCTTGTAGCTCTTAGCATTTAATAGTTTGAAAACTGCTGTTTATGCATGTTTAAAAAGCATTTTCTTTTGCAGCCCTCGAAATTGAATGTAAATTTCTTGTTTCATGTAGAGATCTTTGACATTTACTTTGAAGTCGAAATCTCTGGAGAAGATAGGATTAATGGAGTGCGTAAGGCTTTTTAGACGGAATTATTCCATACTTTTGATGTTCACTTAAATGAATGTCTGAGTGGGAGAAATCTTAGATTAGCATATATGAATGTAAGGCTTTTACCCACAAATGATGAGTGCTTAAACAATGCACTAACACCATTGAAAGTTTTTGACAAGTCCTAAAACTACCCCAACATGCTCCGAGTGCAAGTTGTCGCTTGTGGACGTTATGACTGAATGATTTATTGATTTTTCAACAAAATTACGATATGACAAAATGTGATTACTAAACTGCAGAGACTGATTGCGCTCAGTCAGGTGGTGTCAGCTTCTACGGAACCTGATGTTAGGAGAAATGCTTTGGTTCCACATAGACGATTCTCCCTCCATTAACAGAGGATGTTTTACCCCACTGAAGCCAGCAGCATTTTAACCCACTGCTTTCTTAATAAAGCTCTAATAACATCACAACTACAGTAAAAATGTTTAATAGTAGCAAAGTTTTAAAAAGTGAAATCTAGATATTTGTATTTCATCACTGAAATCCAAAACACGAAGATTTGGTAAAAGTAGCATTCATCACAAGAATCACAACCTTGTCTCAACAAAGTTGTGAACATTTTTAAATGTTCTCAAAACTCTAAACTGCTGTAATAAATGTTAACATAGTTACTGCAACCACATTCACCTTCCTGAAAGCATTTAGTAGTTTTTCAGCATTCAAAAGAGTTTGACTTGCGTTTCCCTGACGTATGCATTCGCATAACACCGGTTATCAAGCAATTCGATTGGCTTTCCAGGCTGTAGGCGGAGCTTACCATTGATTGCGCTTTGGCTGCTTTAACGATAGCTCTGTGTTCAAACCCACAAATGTGGAGGACGAGACCCACAAATAAAGTCAAGCAAATCTGTGTTTGTGAGTTTGAAATATTTATTTGCGAATCAAATTTATTTTCATCTATCTCTTTATATTTATTTGTGAATAATAAACTTGTTTATTTGGACTTTTGAATATCCCCCACCATTTTTTACAAGGGTGTCTACATCTGCGAGTCATCCCTTTTCTTACTTAATTCATAGAAATAATTAGGCTGTTTACTATTGCAAGCATTCATAGAATAAATGTGAATGTAAAAATTGTCAGTGACTATCAAAAAAAAGTGGTCTCCTCAGATTTCAACCAGATGTTTTCTTGTAAGCACCGTTGTTTTCTCATCAGGTAGAGGCTGCAGCTGAAATCCTAGAAAGGGCCTACATGGGAAAAGGTTTTGTGGTTTGCTCTTTTCCCCTCTTCCCAGCATCCTCTTGCTCATAAATAAATAATTTTGTTGCCTTTATTTACCAGTTTTATTGATTGTGTCAGCATCATATTTGTCTCTTTGCCTCCTAATCTTTAATTAAATATTTTTATTTACGCATTTTCTTTTACAGCAAAGCTAACTTATGACCCAGCAAACCAGTCATGGATTAAAAAAATACAGAATTTAAGTTAAAATGTCTTGATTTCATTCCAATACAACCTGCAAATAACATGGACGTGTCACGATCCTTATAAGAAAAGGGTAGTAGCAGAACCCAAATGCACGACAGCCAGAGGTTCGGTCAGTCTCTTTATTATAATACAGAAAATAACACAAAATAACCCACGAGGGGGAAAACCTACAATAACTAAAGTAAACAGAAAAGCAGAACATACAAGATACAAGACTAAATACATAAAACAGCAAGAAAGGTGTGACAATCAATGCAGCAACACTGAACAAAAGAAGAAGGGGTCTTTTAAAGAGAGACAATTAACCTAAACGAGAACAGACACAGGTGACTTAATTCAACTGAACCGGGAAGACAAAGAGAATTAGACACAGGTGGAAAACAATCAAGACAGTGAACAAGACAGGAGTGAATCAACAAACTGCAAAGAAATAAACAGAAACAATACTCTATAACGATAAAAAACAAGACTAGATAAGAATAAAAACCAGAAGGGGAAAACCCATACACAACCCTGACAGGACGTGTGTAGAATAAAGGCTCAGATAGCCGTGTCTTGACAAAGCATCACTATCAGAGAGTCAAAAATGTGGAAAAAGAAATGATTTAAATAATACATTCATTCGGTGAATTCATTCCAATGTGAAATGCATGCCCAGAAGAGGAAACTACATCACCCAGAATGCCCTATTAACGAATGTAAACATTGAAGGGGGTGCTCTCAGGCACTCGTGTGGCTTTGTTGGCATAAATATCTGTTCAGATCTTTGATAAATACATCTCTGATACTTTGATAAGTTAATATCTGATCTGATTCTTAATCTTTATCGCAGTAATGAAGCCAACGTGGCACATGCTACCTACACATCATCACTATATGTAACACCTGTGTAAGAACCCCACCCCATTTAACAGCGCTGGAGAAAGGGTTTCATGAGAGTCACCGTCGAGAGTCTGGTCTGTGGACCACCAGTTAGGGTTCAAGCACTGATGCTCCTGTGACCAACCAGAGACGAGCTAGATTGAACAATTTTGTTCAATTTCTTTATTTCTGAGTTCATTCAACTTTTCGGGAAAAAAACACCACAAAAGAACAAACATTACAGAATATTGGAGGAAACAGAGTTAGAATTGCTGCAATAACAACCATGACTTTACATCTTAAAATGCATCTCTGAGAGTCTGTAATTTCAGTAAAAGAACAACTCCAGCTTCTCATATCTGTTAACAACTGTGTTTAAGTTGAGCTCAATGATGCAAAATCCTGAAAAATTCAACTAGTGTCTCATTTAAATTATTTGGATGCGTATCATATTATGAACCACATATATAAAGCAATATAAAGCAACATAAATCAGATTTTAATAATTCAGAATTGAGGTATTCAGACTAGATCACACATGGGCAAATAAACAGATATGTGTGACTTTGAGCAGCAATAAAGTACCTTAGTTAAGCTCATGAAACAAGATATTTGCACATAACCGTTTCAACAACTGAAAATAAAATAAACACATTCTAAGTGATTTTTTTTTGGAGTGCAAAAGTTTTAAAATGTTATATATTAAAGACACATTTGAACACATCCAAATCATTGAAAAATAGACGGGTATTCTTCCCTAATAAAATATTCACACTCTATGAACTTTTAAATGTGACCGTTTTACTTTGTCTGACAGCAGGGAGAACATGATTGGCAGTGTTTTGCTCATCAAAGCTTGTAGTTTCCAAAAGTGTTTCTTAAGCGCAGTCACCTCTATACAGGTTTTCTGTAAATATGGAAAAAAGATGGATAAATGCTGTCAGTCTCCTCAGAGCTTCAAAGTAGTTTTTTTTTCCTCCTGCACAGATGGCGTCTATGATTCCTTCTTGTTAAAAATAGTATCCTCTTGTGTAAAAAGGGCAAGCATTTCCCTTAAAACATTAGCATTCTATCGCAATTCCTAAGAGTTATCCCACATGACCAAAGCGCTCGAGGTCAAGGACCAGATGCGTCTTCTGAAAAGACAACTCTTCATACAGATGATTTTTAGATTATCTCAACAAATAACGATCGATTGGCTTCTCCTCGAAGCCTCCTACCAGCCTCATGAATGTTCCATTCCTTTAACCCATCAACAGCAGCTCCATCATTCCAGAAGAGCAGCTAGATGAGGAGATGTCCGCCTCCTGTCCGGTACATCCCCCAATTCGATATCTTCCAGGCCATTCTCTCTCGACGTCCTGATGGGGATCGGGTTTTAGCCTGCATGCCGAGCTTGTGCCTTTTCTAGCATTGACTCATCACCACAACAGCCAGCCCAAAAAAAGCTGAGCGGTCCTTTTGAGCGATTGCCAGGACACACGATAAGCCAATCCGTTGCTTTTAGGCCTGCTTCCATGCTGAGGATATTAACAAACTGCTGTAAGCAAGGGTAGACTCTGAGAGCTTAACCATCCCTCAATCTCAGGGCAGTTTGTATTCAGCATCAAGGTTAAAGCAAGCTTTGATGGATGCAGGGCTTTTGTATGGAGTGAACAGCTCTCAGTCTTCCTCGTGAAATGAGTCTCTTTGTCTTTTGCTTTATCTCTCTCGCTCCCTTCTCTCATGCTTCCCAACACACACATGCACCGGAGCCCTTTTAGCCACGGTAGCATGTTTCCCGTTCACCTCATGGTGCTACAAATCATGTAAAATCTGTTGATTTAACAAAAGCTATGATGAATGGTGTCTCGCTCCCTTTCAAGAGTGCTGAATCCATCCTAGCAGTCCATCTTGTTGAAATGGAGAAAGCGGAAAAGTGGAAGAGAAGGGTCAGAGAGAAAAATGGCAGAGGGAGAGGAGGGGGGAGAGAGAGATTTTTCTCTTCATTAGTGGTTGTAAAGAGAGAACTAGCGGAGAGGTTAGAGGTTTTAAGGGATCGATGTTTGCCGCTCAAGGCTCGGAGTGCTGCAGGGGAGAGAAAGGTGGCCTCCGTGGAATTTATGAGACCTTCCAGACACGTTCCTTTAGAGCTTTGGGATCTCGTACGCACACATACACTGATGTTCAGGACGCCTCACACACCTAAAGTAAGCTGTGTGATGTCATCGATCTATCTCCTTGGTTCCCCTAAGCTCTTTTCTCTTCCAAACTGAAGCTCGCCTCATGTTTTTTTAAGCGGGGTTCAAACTGTAATGTCCTGGCTGAAAAACTGACGTTAACGACATTCAGCCTTTAAACAATGTATTTTCTTACTGCATTCATCTAAACGTGCCTTTTATTTATATTTGTCCCTGGTTAAAATGTAAAGGAATGTTGTTATGAAAACTGCATTTTGTGTTTACTTGTGTTATCTTTCACTAATATTAAAATGTGTTCGATGATCAGAAACATTTTGTGTGACAAACATGCAAAAGAATAAAAAGTCAGGAAGGGGGCAAATTGTTTTTCACACCACAGTAGTTATTATTAAGAAAATAGTTTTCAGAAAACCGTGTTTACATGATACTCAACTTTTTTTTTTATTAAGTTGTCTTAGATCCACAGTCCAAAAGTAGACAAAAAACTAAAGAACAGCAGTTAAGATGTGTACATACGAAGAGAAATCGAGTTAAAACCCTACTCTGATCAGTTTTCTCATAAGCTGTTTTTGGCAGTTACCAGATAACCAATCCACCGCTTTCCAAATCAATACAAGACAATAGAAATTGTCTTAGTGAGTATTACCCGGATTACTGATGCATATGTAAATATCCTCAATTGATTTGCTCTCTCTATTTTGTATAGAGTTTTAAGAATGATTGTTTCCAATCTGCGACTGTTTAGTCTTTTTGAACTCTACCTTTTCCCCCAAAATTAGGTCAATCAGCCGATTAAATACGTTTGGGTGGACCTTGTCTTATATCTGGAAGCTAATCAGATTCACGACTAATCCAGTGAATCAGCACAAAGCATAGCAGAAATGATGAGCATTTGTGCAAGCTGTATAAAATGTCTTCTGAGCTGTTTTCAGTCCGAGAGGTTTGAAATGTCTTAACCTGTTGTTCTCTGCTGGGCATATCCAGCACTAATTATTGACAATTGCGTGTGTTGTCCAAGGAATACAGAAACAAATAGCAATTCCTGTACTTAAAACAGTATATTTATTTACAGTAGCTGGGAATGCAGAGGTTTTTGTTTCGTTTTGGAAATCTAGCTAAAACTATTTGATGGTTTTGTGACTTTTTTTACCTGAAAATCGTAATGGGCTTACTAGCAAGGTGATGCACAATCTCAGTTGAATAATCCAACCATTTCTGATTCTCTAAAAGGTACCTATTATATTTAATATCCTCATAAAGCAAGCATTCTTCAGCATTCTGCATAATTCAGCAAGAATCAAACACATCCCTAAACGTCGAATTTTGAAAACATAATCAATGTTCTGATGTGTATTCTGAACTGAAACGTACCTATATAAGAGACCTATAAGAATGATATTGCATGTAAGATGGGTGTAAAAATAATGTAATAGGTGACCTTTAAGCTTATTTCTTCTAAAAGAATCTGTGGTGGACAGACTCTTGCTAACTCTGTCTCCTAATGCCAGAAGTATAATGACCATTTGGATTTTTTTTGTGTTATTATTCTTTTAAAGTGTGCTAAAATCATTGATGTAACCAAAATTACAAGTGTCTAATAATACCAATATTTCATTATTCTGCACTTGTATATGCTATAAACAGTCTGGATCCAAACATTTAGGAATATAAAACCCATAAAAAAAACATATTTTTAACTTTGTAAATTCTGCTGTGTTATCAAACATGATATCCAGAAGCAAGAAAATCTGTTCCTAAAATGATTACACTGCAAGATAGCATGAGTCAAACACAGAACACACTTTGTCCCCATCGTGGTGCTGCCTGGTGGATATTGTACCCTAGTGCGCCTGAAGAAAAATCCTTAGCATCGATCCCTGAAAGTCGTAAAATAATTTATGGATGGAAAAACTTGACAGAAAATGTATAACCCAGCCCATCAAAGTGACAGATAATGATTATCTGCTGTGCAACATCTGTATTTGTTTAGCTGTCAGTAAATCTGCCCCTGTCGGGCTCTGAAAAGGTTATTACTCCCAATCTGACAAAGTGCATGGCAAGCCACAAGTAAAGAATAGTTTTTAGATATGCGTGAATACCAGCAACACGTCTTCCCTGCGTTCTTGAACTAAACTCAGGACTCTGCTGGTTTCTATGTTAAAGCTGTGTCGGTGGTGATCTATCATTTAGTCTGTGTCAGCCACCGTGTGTGCATGTGTGAGCGTGAAAGAGACAGATGAGGGCGAATTGGTGGAGATAAAGGAGAGGATCATGTAGATCCAGCTCCCCGCTGAGACACCAATCCCTCTTTATGGCTGGTAAAGACGCCTCCTCACGGCAGATCCCAGCTTTCACGTGCCACTCTGGAGAATAACCTGATTTTCGCGAGCTCCTCAGCTCATTTCCTCCATCGACTGAAATACCACACACATACGCACACGTCACATACAGAGAGCGGGGGACTGCATGATGAGATAGCTGGTATCTGGAGCCCTGAGGTGAGAAGAATGAGAGTTTGTCCTTTTTATTGGCTGTAATTAGGATGAGGTCATTACCATGCGCCAAAGGCCTTTCATTGCTGGGAGATCATAAAATGCCACCTGAGCGATTTATATTCCGCTGCCAGAATCCTCAGCAGTGCACGCTGAAGATCACGGGATAAGAGCTGAATCTCAGCGTATGTGTGTGCAGCAGACCCAGTCTCAGGGCAGAATTGGAGCCGTTGCATGATTTAATCTATTGAATCATGCTCGGGACAACTTTTCTCATTTTTATCTGTCTTCTCAAAACAATGTTCACTCTGTCCCTTGTATTTATTTTTTTTTATTTGGCCACTGAGAGCATGAACGTATTGTTTTTTCCACTTTTATTTATTTGCATTTCAGAATTGAAAGTGTGAAAAGCTACTTTTTTCTTAACGTCTTGTGCGATGTAAATTGCAACTAGTTGCTGTTCTGGGATTTTTAATAGTTTATATGATCTCTCGTCTGTAGCAAACATTACTAATGTAGCTAACATCTGTGTTTTTCTCTACAAGCTAAAACACCAAGGAATCAATTTATTAAAGTCAAAACACATTGGTCCGAATTTCAAAGTGAGTTTTTCATTCCTAATTTCCAAATAATGTGCGTGGAAACAAGTTCGGCTCCGCCCTATCGCGCTGATCTTTCACAAGAAGAAGCTCCACCAATGAAACGGGATCTTCGGTTCACGTATGGGGTGTTGGTGTTACATAAATGGACAACTTGAGGGCACTCTTCACACACTCTTCACAAACTTCCTCGACTCAGTAGCATAGAAGAAGGACAAGAGTAGAAACTAGTAAGGCCCTGTCCCAGATGGCACACTTGTGGACTTGAGTCGTGCATGCAAGAGAAGTGCATGAGTCTGTAGGGTGTACCACCGGCCATTTTTATACTCTGAAGACAAAGCCGGCATTGGTGCAGGATTCACGTGCCCTACAACCCAGAATTCTTTACGCATGCCCAATCCGACGATTGATGAGAATAGATCGAAGATATGATGAGTGAAGAAAACGCTGAAGTGACCCGCAAACATTTATCAGAGAAGTTACCTTGCAATATAATATTTTACTATTTAAACAGTCATGTTGACCAAATGTGAGTATAGAGACCTAAACATATTGTGTACCAAAACACAAACGTTTAGCTGAATTCATCTAAATTCTTTTAAGGTCTCAATTTTAAAGGTCTCAGTTCTCTGTGAATTAACAATGAATAAACAACAAAAATGATCTTTAACAGCATTAAAATCCTTTTTGAAGAAAAAAAACTGAGTTTAATTCAAAGCAGGCATTGTCTAATCAAGTTGAATTGAAGCTGAAGTCAAGCTTTTCCTACTTCTGGCGATATGCAAGTCTGTCCCAAAATGCAACCTCAATGCACTCTCCTGGGCTTGAATCAAGGTCGCCTAGCATTTGGCCTTCGTGACGTCACCAGAGTGTGAACTCGAGGAGTGTGCCATTTGGGACAGGGCCAAAGATCTGCTTGAGCTGGATCCGGATTCTGAGCTTGAGCTGCTATTTCTACCAACGGTTCGTTTTCAGATTTAGAAATACAGTCAAATATAAAGGTGGAGACTCTCCATAGCTCCTGAAACCATCAAACAGCAAGCGCATCACTACGTCTATCTCTCACTCGACCTGGGGGAACGGCACCCCGGGGTTCTGGAATGTGATGACACTGACAAACATGTACATGAATTACACTGTAATTCACCCCAATGAGGCCTTACCATTAAACTGCAAAGTAAAGGAACTGCACTCTTCCTTACAGTTGACAAAAAGTCTCGATTTTTTTTTTTGGGGGGGTAGGTGTTGTCTCATTAAGATGTTTCTTTATACATAAATCAATCAATATGTTGTCGGTTGATTTCTATCTATCTTTAATAACCCATTCATAAGCTGTATGTGTATTAGTGGAATTGCTTGAGCAGTTGTGGGTTGAGTTGTGGTCCGGTGGATAAGGAGATTGACTTGTGATCTGAAGGTCTCTGGTTCGATCCCCAGATCCACCGAGTTGAAGTTAATGTGAGTGATTTTCAACAATCACAGCTGTGGAGCCTTCGAGCGAGCACCAGTTCCCCGACTGCTCCCGGGGCCCCGCAGCCATGGCTCCCACTGCTCCGGGTGTGTGTTTGCGGTGTGTTTTTCACTGCTGTGTGTGTGTGTACACTGGGATGGGTTACATTCAGAGCACAAATTCCAGGTATGGGTCACTCCATATCTGGCCAACTGGTCACTTTCACTTTCTCCCCACAGTGGTTCATCTGCTGGGTTTGCCATGGCACCTGAAACGAGTGGAAGGAGACAACATCTATGAGAACGGCATGAGTAAAGATGACCAGCCTCTACCAGGAGCTGACTTCACCTTCACCCCGGTTCACCTGCCGGGCTTTAACACCACGCAGCCAGGTGGGTGGACTGCTTCACTTGTCTCTCTCGAGCTGTCTGTAAGTCGTTGGGGAGGAGGGGGTGATGTCTAGATGTTACTTTCATTTCTTTTTTGCAGTAATGATGGTTAACAGCAGAAAATCGTCTTTCGGATAACCTCACAATTACAAGGTTTTAAGTGAGAGAACCCCTGCATGACATTCCACTTAAGCCTGCTCAAGCAGTGTTTTGGATCATGGTGGCTGATATCTGGTTTAAGGAGGTTGTTGTAGCATGTTTGAGCTGATTTACCAGCTCAAACCAGCTATGACGAGTTTAAACCAGTCCCTATTTTCCATGTTTCAAATGTATAGAATAATTTTTTTTTAGATTGCAATACAACAGAACAGAAGAGTATAATTTTCATCAGATATATTATCCACATTTAAGTGATTTCCAAGTGTTTTGATATATAAAACCACAAATTAATTATATAGCAAAAAAGTTTATTGCATTCTTTTCTTTAGTGGGTTTCAGATACAGAACTTAGCTTTGGGGGATTTGAACATAAATCAGGCTACTGTTTTATTTGTTTAAGATTTGTGAACTTTAATTTAATAAACAAAATTCAATCCAGCTTTAGTTCATCGCCACAATCATAAACACCTTCTAAAATCAATGTTATTATCTGGTTGCTGTAAAAGTGAAGTTAGTTGAACTGGATCTGTATGATGCTCTGACTTATTGGTCAGATTCAGCAGCATAGGTGCGAATCAAGTCAAAATTTCAACCTGAGATAGGAATCAAGCCTCATCTTTCATCTGTACGAGTTGTTTGTATGCTACAGGAGAGGAAAGGATAGAAGAGGAGATGAGAGAATAGAATAAGAGAGAGGAGGAGAGTAGATGAGATTATATGAGTGGAGATAGTAGAATAGAATAGAAAAGAATGAAATAGAAGAGGAGAGGCGAGAAGAAAATAGAAGAGGAAAATGAAAGAAGAGCAGAGTAGAGTCAAGTAGAATATTCTCCACTCCTATTCTATTCTATTCTCCCCTCTCCTCTCCTCTCCTCTCCTCTCCTCTCCTCTTCTCTCCTCTCCTCTCCTCCCCTCTCTTCTCCTCTCCTCCCCTCTCCTCTCCTCTTCTCTCCTCTCCTCTCCTCCCCTCTCCTCTCCTCTTCTCTCTCCTCTCCTCTTCTATCCTTACTCCTCTCCTCTCGTCTTGCATTATCATTTCTCCTTTTCGTAGGTACTCTAAACTTAACCTCCAATCATTACAATTCATGAAAATTCTAGAAAAATCCAGAATCCATCAACATCTCAGAAAACATCTCTCCTATCGCTGAAACCAGGAGCGCTTGTACCACCAGGAGCCGTGTGAAAGAATCAATACAAATTTCTGGTAAAAGGCTTTTTGTGTCATTTTTAACAGACAGCCATTCTGGCGCAAGAGCACAGGTTTAGTCTCATTCTTACAGCATCTTCGACCTGAAATGTTGATGCAGATGTTCCCCCGAAGCATCTCGGCTCAGGTGTTGAGTGTCATCTTAAGAGCACAGTTCAAGAGCTGCCCAAGCAGGGTTTAAGTCTGCATTCTTTCATGGGTTACTTACTTGGATCTTTGACAGGTAGAGTGAGTGCACTTGAATTTCCTGTGGGCATCTACTTTATGCTCAGGTTTGTGTGTTCTAGCAGTAATATAAACAACCCTGCATCGGAGTCCAGACTTGTATGTATGATACAATTGGCTCCGTCTCATCTCTGCCCTCACCTGAGTTTGACTGGAGACTTCAGATCTTTTCAGAGAGGCCTGCCGGTGATCACTTTTGATTCATATCAACCGAGCGTCTGAAAGATACATCATTCTCTCTGACAGTAAAGAAGGTGTGGAGGCGTTTGTGCTGATAGCATCAGAGGAAAGATTCGTTCTGAAGCCCTCAGGCTTAGCTTTTTTTTTTTTCTTTTACATCTACGGTCTTTCTGTGACCGCCCATCAAAAACTCAGAGCTTGCTTGCATCATTTTCAATCATTTCAACTGTCGCTCCAGAGGTTAAATGCGACGTGGAGGCTTTGTTGTCTGCCTGATTGAGGTGGAAACAGTTGTATTTTAAAAGCTATTTAAAAAAAAAAGCATTACAAATTTTTCCAATATTTAATACTGCTCAAAAAGCGCCAAAGAATTTTTCAAGGCGTTATTTCAGTCTATTTCTAACACAAAGCTATGGAATATAAGAGGAGGAATACTGTAAATGACTTAAATGGAGGACTGTGATGAGACTTTTCTAGTGCTTTTGTGTCCATTCTGAAGCCTGAAAGCTCCAGTTCGCCGTCTTTGTAATCACATAAAAAGAGTGAGCCGAATATCATTGAAAATGTCTCCTTTTGTGTTCCATGGAAGAAAGAACATCATACAGGTTTGGTAGGACATGAATAAATGAACTCTTGAGCTTATGCTGCTGATTCCCACGGCACACACTCGGTTCGATCGTTTTTTGTTTTGGCTCTCTTGGTGAATCAAGGAAATTAGCAGCATGTTATTTTCCTATTTCCATCTGGCTCAACAGATAAAGAGGTGATTCAGCGAGGCAGGGTGATCGAGAGGGGAGAGGTGGCTGTCGGGACGCAGCTGGTTCAAGCCATTCCTCCCGGTCTCTTCTGGAGGTTTCACATCACGGTTCATCACCCTGAGTATGTCAAGTTCAACATCTCACTCACGCGAGATGCACTGCTGGGCATCTACGGCAGGAGGAATGTACCACCTACTCACACGCAGGTGAGTCCATGTCACAACAAAATCCCAAGCTGCCGTTACAAACGGTTTCGTGTGCTGTGATATTATGCTCTGCACTGTTTATAAAATAACAGAACATAGACTATAAACCGTGTTTGGGTCATTGCTGTTAAAAGTTCAAATATATCATAATATTTCCTGTATATTAATTGTGTAGTTTCTTTGAGCAATGCTCAGTGACACATTTTTTACATCAATGTACTATTTAACTTTATATTAAAATTCGTGTAATATTTAAGTTCTTACAAGCTTAAACTAATACAAAGCAGTTGTTTTTTCTCACTTTAAGTCCAATCGGTGTGATTGTATCGGATGTGTTGTTGAAAGCGGTCCTACCCTTTAAAAACCAATCTCAGCTTTGGGTTTACTGGTCTCAAGAAGCACTGCCTGAAGTTAACCATGCAGAAAAGAGCTCTAAGAAGATTTACGATCGAGAGTTGTTGACTTGTATCAAGCTGGAAAGGGTTAAAAAATGATCTCTAAAACTCTGGATGTTCATATGTCCACAGTAAGAGAGACTGTCTACAAATGGAGAAAGTTCAGCGCTGTTGTTGCTCTCCCTAGACATGTTCGTCCTGTGAGGAGCACAGTCCAGAATGCTCAACGAGGTTAAGAAGAATCCTCGAGTCTCGGCTAAAGAGTGTAATGGAAATTTTAAATACTCATGAGACATGATTTATGAACACAATCGCAAACAGCAATTTATTACTTATTCCAAACATGAATTAAGCTCATACCTTGATATCAATGAAGAATGTGAAAGAAGAGGGAAAGAGGAGAGAGAGGAAAGAAGAGAAAAAGGAAAGAGACGAGCAGAGCGCGCACACACTTCCACTCGCTAGGGTAGAGAGAGAGAGAGAGAGAGAGCGAGAGAGCCCATAAAGCCCTTGAGATTCTCTTCAGTATAAATCCCTGCCTCTCTACATCACTTCCTGTTCCCTCCCAAGTAAACATACAAATTCAATCTTATTTGAGAATTACTTACAATGATTAAATATTCTATTACAAGAGTTACAGAAATCTCTGGCAGGCGCTAACAATTCTGCCTTCTGAAGCGGCCATGTCAGAGTCCTGACCTCCACCCAATTGAAATGTAAAAATGCACTCTTGGAACAATAAAAAAAAAAAACCTCAAATAAAGTTAAACTCTTCCTATATCAAGCAAAAAAATCGGCCAATGAGGTAAGCAAATTTGACTTGGCAAGAATTCTTAAAATTTGAAAAAATTTCTAGCTGATAAATTAGACAAAAACTCTCAAAACAAGTCTTTACAAGTTGTAAAACTGCACTGAAACTAGAATATTTCAACTTGTATCTAGTGGTCTTAAAACTAGGCAATCTTTCTTAAAACTAGGATGTTTTCTCTTTTATTTAAGACTAACTTTAGTATTTTTAGTATTTAGTATTAAAATAATTATATATGACCTTAAATTAAGAAAATTTGTGCTTAATTTTAGTTCTGAAAGTAGAATATGGGTTCTTAAAACTAGTAATTCTAGCTTAAAATAAAAAATTTAAATAATTACATTATATATATTTTTAGGCCTATTGATGCATTTTTAGACAGTACAGTTCAGATAGGAGAGCGGAAGAACTCTTAGTAGAGCTCTGGGGAGAACATCAGTGAAGGACCAGAGCTGGATTCGAACCCCGTCACCAGAGGCTTCAGCTCCACATGTGAGCGCTCTGACCGCTACGCCTTCAGTGCTGACAACATTTTAGTTTTAAGACAGACTGTCTAGTTTTAAGACCACTAGTGACTAGATACAAGTTGGAATATTCTAGTTTCAATGTGTTTTTACAGCTTGTAAATACTTGTTTTGAGAGTTTTTGTATTTTTTTTAAGATCCAACAGCTTATGTTATCAGCTAGAAATTTTTTCTAATTTTAAGAATTCTTGCCAACTGAAATTTGCTCGCCTCATTAGCAGAATCTTTTGCTTGATCTAGGAAGAGTTTATCTATATTTGAGTTTTTTTTCTTGTTTCAAGAGTGCTTTTTTAAATACAGATCTCTTCCATCAAAGTTAGAACACAACTGGATGAGGTTTTAAGGTTTGGGGTATTGATGATTTATTTACGGTGTAGATCCTGTTTCTTATTTTCTTTTCACAAACATTTGAGTCTTATTTCAAGAAATCAAATGTTCTTACCTTTACTTGATCTAGATTTAAGATTTTTTTTCTTGTTCCAAGATGCATGTTTTTACCAAAATTTAATATTGATTTCTTAAAATAAAATATCAATAACATTCTTGATATAAGAATATGTTGAGTCAAAAATTCTTGTTTTAAGATTCTTGTTTTAAGATCAGTGGCAAAATCAGCAACTTGTTTCACTTAGTTTCTCAACTCAAGAAAATAAATGACCAGAATAAGTATTATTTTCATTTATTTCACTTATTTAAGAATAAGTGTTATTTTCTCAAAATAAGCTAAGTAAGAAAATTCTTCGTAAAATAAGAAAATCAAGATATTCAATCTAATTTTAAGCATTTTCAGCTTTGCTTAGAATTCCAGAGAATATCACACCAGACATCACAAGAAAAAAAAAATAATAAATATATATATATATATATATGTATATATACGCAAATGGGATCATGTACATCTATATTTGCAATGAATAACACTGATTGCGCTGCTAATCTCTATTATAATTAGTCAAATTACATGTAACATTCCTTAATATACACATTATTTTATTTACCTTTATAACTGGAGAGTCTGGTCAAAGGTTTAAATGTTAAATTGATTTGCCATTTAAATCTCATATAATATCATTATTGTATATGCTGATGACATAACAGTATTTTTGGAAAACCTTATTATATCTATAGAAAAACTTAGAGAGTATAAGAAATAGAAAATAACAACTTACATTAACAGTTAATTTGATGATTGATGGATGGATGGATGGATGGATTGATTGAAGATGGCAATTTGAAAAATAAATTACATTATTGAGCTCAACTACAATTACAGTTCAACACTTTGGTGAGCGCAAGTTGTTTTTAATCTGTGCTTTATAAATGAATTCCCATTGGTCCGGTTCTATATAAACTCTGGTGTGGTTAATACACAAATCTAAACCTGGCACAAAGGCACGTTAAGTATTGGCATTAAATCCAGATTTTATACATATTGGTAATTTAAATCTCTTAGATTTGCAGAGAAGACTGATATATTGAGAAAATATTTAAAAGCGCATACAAAGACAACTTTCAGTCAGAGAGGCAAGGCAAGGCAAGTTTATTTGTATATATTTTTTTTTAAGTTTATTTGTATATATTTATACAAGTTTATTTGTATATATTTCATACACAGGGTAATTCAAAGTGCTTTACATTGGAAATAAAGAGTAAAAAGAAAGTACATTTATTAAAATCGAGCATAAAAAAAGTCATATAAAATCAAACTGATTAAAAACACTGAAATTTAAAACATTGATTAAAACAAAGATTAAGATGTGAAGTGCAGAGGTAAAATAGTTGTTGGACGTTGGTGCTCAGTCGACAAAAGCGCAACTAAACAGGAGAGTCTTTATCCTGGATTTAAACGTGACTAAAGTGTTGACACCCCTGGTCTCCTCTGGAGCTGGTTCCTCTGTGGGCCGCAGGAGAACTAAAGTGTTGGCACCCCTGATCTCCTCTGGAGCTGGTTCCTCTGTGGGCCGCAGGGGAACTAAAGGAGGATTCACCCTGAGTGGAATTTACCCGGGGTAGATCTAATTTATCTGATCTGAGGATCTCAGCTCTCTGTTTGGTGTGTATTCTCTGATCTTCTCTGTGAGGTGTTTAGGTGATAAGTTATGTTTGGACTTATATACGAGCAGCAGAGCTTTAAAATCTATTCTGAAGGAGAGGGTATCCTCCTGAATTACAAATATGTGATTAATTAAAAAAATGTAATCCTTTGACAGCCCTAATGTAATTAGGTTAATTATTAGTAAACACATTCAAAGGCAGAGTGTTATCTGATAGTTGTGCTATATCTGAGTGTTAGATTTAGCATCAGTGATGTAAACGTTGGCTAAAATCATGTTGTTATGACTGGCATATAGCAGGGAGTATCAGGAGCGTGTCTAACGAGGTGCTGCTGACGACCCCGACATGCTAATTACATCTCATTATTCAGGAAATCATCCCAGATTAACTGTTCACTTTGCTCAAGAAATCAGAGCCCGGTGTAATTCAATTTAAGGTTTCTCGCTTGCACCTCATTTGCATACAAGCCTGCTCCTGTAGGCGGAGGGAAAGCAAGAAGCCTGGTTAATTGTTCCTGCTTAATGAAAAGCCTTGTTTTGCGCGAGCATGCCAGAATATAGATGTTCGCAGCTTTTGGGAGTCTACTTCCATGCGAGCTGAGGTGTGCGTATGTTCGCCGAGGCCTGACAGAGCAGAGCGCCACTGCACCGAGACTGTCAGCTCCATTGCAGCTCCCACAAGCGTTTGCTCAGTTTCTCTGGCTGTCATTAAAAGCAGTGGGGCTCTGGTGCACTGCTGGCCC
>UELW01000701.1:0-15337 GCA_900490495.1 Danionella dracula | reverse complement strand
TGTTTGAAGACGTCGTTGAGTCCAGTGTTATGAGTTTTGGGAAAGCGTTGCACTGCATCACGAACAACTTTTGTGAAATACGAGTGTGGATTTTTGGGACATTTTTATTCTGTTATTTGGCTACCCGTCCAAACATAGAAAATATACAAAACTTGATCTTTTCTCACAAGGTTTAGAGCTTGAGCATTTCAGGTCAGGTCAAATCGGTTTGTGTTTTGGGGCTGTAGCTTCAAGCTCTTCAACGACGAGTAATTAAGTCAGTGTTAGTAAATGATTATGTTCAGCACGCTGATTTCTGTAGGTTCGTATAAACCGATAAGAGGTTTATGTCTGTCTGTATATCAATAACCCGGTGTTCATAGTTCTAGCAGTTCAATTACGACTCTAGACACAATGGATGATTGCCTTCTAACACGCGGAGATCCTGCAAGGTTTTAGACAGTGAACGTGATAATATTTTATAAACTCAGAGGTTGTATTATCCTGTTAGCGATCTTGTTTTTTCATCACAAGATCAAACTGCAAAATAATACATTTTTAAAAAGCTATTTAGGTGCTGTAAAGATATACAAAGCCCAAAAGCACGGTTTTAGAAAAAGTTAGAGCTGGGAATCTAATTGGTAAAACTGAAAAAAAAAAGTAATTTGCTTTAGTAGATGTTTAAAAACCCAAAATTGATTTTCCAATTTTCCTTTAAGGCAGACACGGGGTGATATTTTTTTAGCCCATTGTGCCAGGAGGCTTCAGTCGGGCGCTAGTTTGGGATGGGTTCGTGCTCCTGCTGAATCGTGCGGTGGCGCGGCAGTGTGTCAGGGATAAGCACCAGCTCCCCTCCTACGATTGTACGGTCTCCAGAGAATCAAACCCCCAGCTCTCTCCGCGTGAGGACGTCACAGAGGTGGAGCAGCGCTACGAGGCCATTTCTCAGCCATTTCCTCGTCCATACGTGTTTTTTGCTTTTATTTTTTATGCACAGAGAGTTGCACAAATTCCCGACGTGTCTCTTCCACTTCCAGGTTTTTCGTGTTGCTCTTCCGGAAACAAGAGTGGCGTGTTGTTTTTGGAAGTTGTACAGTTTACGAAGAGGAATCATGTGCTTTTACTTTTAAGCCCTTGTGACGTACTCTTGCAGGAGCTGAAAAATGTGGCTGAAAAATCACACGGTGGCTTTAAACAAGCTTCAATTCCTTCTATCTTTCTACCCATGGGGTCCATTTCAGCTTCAAAAGCTACAAAACCACACAACACACAAACTAATTGATCAATTAAAATGTAGTAACAATAATAATAATAATAATAATACATTTGATTTACTGGCGCCTTTCGGGAGACACAAAGACACCGCACACCTACTAATCTTAAATGTGTGCATTGTTTCTACCTAACAAATAACTTAAACTGCCTTAATTCCCTTATATATAGATAATCGCCGGCTTGCGTTAGGTTAGAAAGTTTGGTGAGCATGAGCACATTTGCTGACACTGAAGTGAAGCTGCTGAAGCTGACTAGAACAGCCATGATGTGGCTACACAGTAAATGTGGATTAAAAAACGGTGTCTGCCTCAGTATTTCCAGAAAATGTCCCAAAATCCAACACTTTTCTTGAGATTTATTTGACTGAACTATTTTTGCTCTTTTGCGATTTGTTTTTACAGAACTTTTACAGTTGGAGCTGAATGTGCAAATAAAGTATTTGTATGCTGATGTAAAAGTGATAATGTGCAGCTGCTGCCTTTTGAGTGTTACATCCACAACGCTGTTCTGCTGTTAAACGTTGCATTATTGTTTGCTGTCAGAAAACATCAGTCACGTGTGTTTGTGTGTAATAACAATCCCGAACAAGCCATTGTTATATTTTGTTTTAAAGTGTATTGTGAGTGTGAATAAAATGTTTTTGTTGTTAAAAATTATTTGGTTTTGATACCTCAGTACAGAATAGTAGCTAACTAATAAAAAAGAAAAAATGAAGTGAAAAATTACTGATTAAATTCAGTTTAAAGCACACCTTAAACTATGAAGAACAAAACTCTGTGAGCTCTGAACCCACTGCACACCGGACCCCTAAAAACCGCTAAATTAATTTGTTTTAGATATAATACTTGTTTTACTCTTAGATTAAATTGCTTTTAGATTTACATTCAAGTTAACAGAGCGAGTGAACATTCTGGCGCCAAAATTAATGATGGCTGCCGCGAGGTTCGACTCTGAGCCGAGATCTCGAATCTCAGACGATTCGGAACATTGATCCGAAGCTTCGTTCACAATCATCGAGTCACGTGATTTTGCCCGAAAGAAGCTTCGGACGTTTCGAAACGCTGAGTCACGTGACTGAAGCTTCGGCGCATTCCACCCGGTTCCGGTTCCGTCCCGGCGCGCCTCCTGAAACCGCGTCTGATTGGTCACAGGATCTGTTAAATTCAGCCAATGATCTGAGCCCAGCTTCCTGAAGCTGTAAAGCGTTTCACTGATGAAGATAAAGCATTATTATCCTGTAGAATTGCTTTATGCTCTCGAACCAGCAAGCATCACTTTATTTGTTTAGCGTAATTCACATAGTAGATGATTGTAAAAACAATAATGACATTACCTATGTTCAAACTAACAGACAGTACTCTGTTCATGTTGGTGTAACTAACCAAAGATAATAACATTGTACTCGACTGTCTTTGTAAATCATCTCTTTCCTTCGTACATCATTCATCTCTGTACCTTTGTGTTGAAATACAATTAAAAAACAAAGATACTAACATTAACGCTAACTACAGTAACATTGCAACCCTAACACTAAAGCTTTGCAGTTAGTTTGAGACACGTAGACAGTATTGTCTGAGTTATTTAGTATAAAAGAAATAGCTCTCAACAAAACATGTGTGAGTCTGTTACAGCAGGAGCCACGTCACACACGCCAAGTAAAAACAACTTCACTCTCCGCTATCGAGATTTCTTTTCTTTATTTTGAACCAGGAAACCTATGTTTTATCATCTTGCGTGCCGATATTATGTTTACAAAGTTTCAAACTCAAAGAGAGGTAAGATGACACTTTTATAAAATGTGTGAATGTCATTACATGTTTAACAATAAATCAAAATAGGGCAATTAACAATATATATATAATTAACAATAATTGTTCTATTTGATAAACATTCTCTTCTTAAAAAGACTTTTCGGAGCTTTTAATTAAAATTGAATTCTTTTATTAAAATGTTCCAGTTTAAACAACACAATCAATCTATTTGACGATATAGCATTTAGTTTTTTCATTTTTAATTCTCGAAAATGTAATTTTTTATCTCTTAAACCAATACACATAACCAAACCAGCTGTTTAAGTTCGGACTGATAGCTATCAACTCATTGGTTGAATAAAGCCGGTGACCTAAAACTGGCTTTTTTCATGTTCAGAATAGACAGACGTCCCTGGGGCGCGCCGGTCATTGTTTAGAGAAGACGTTCTGCTCCACGTTGCATGTTTCAGTAAATAAGAGCCTGAAGAAATCTGAGAAACTGTAGAAACCAAAACACACCATGGAAAATAGAAATAATGCCAGGTTTTAACATGAAATGTAACACTTTTTTAAAGCTTGTCATCTTGTATTCAGTATTTCAGTCTGCTCAGGGAAGAGACAAACGTGATTCCTCACAGCAAATCTCAGAGTGAAATAAGCTCTACAGGTGCGTGGAGCAGGTTCTGCAGGTCTGTCCGGTCTCTCGTGGGCGCTGGGACTCGAAGCACAGAAACAGCTCAAAGCCTTCAGAGATCGAACGACACCAGCGTGAGCTGATCAGAGCACACAGCAGGAGCTCGGAGATGTGATTTAATGTTTCAGAGCAGCAACCGAGGACAGCACCAGAGAAGAGCATGGGAGGTGAGAACTTCTTCTGCTAAAATAAACCTTTCATCAAACCACACTGAAGGAACATATCTGGAATTATGGGCTTTATGTGCTTTAATCAAATCAGACAATGGGTTTAAAGAATATGGGTACTTCTTACTACTTTTAATTTATTCAGCTTTTTCATTTGAGTAAAAAGCGGCCTGATGAAAAAGCTATACTCTGCTGTTCCCCTTCAGTCGGTCACTCAGAGTATGTCGATGATCGACTATGGGAGCTCCCCTCGGGGGCGAACCATTTACTCCACACACTTGGAGTGCATGGAGCTGCTGACAAGTAAGACAAGTATACTTGTTCTGCTCCTGGGATATGTGCTTATGTGGTGGGTAATTCCGTAAGGCATGGCCCCGCTCTGGAAGTAGTTAGTGGAGTATTGGAAGCTTGGTGGAAGCTTCCCATTATGTCCCCTTGGCTCAAATGCACTATCTAGCACGGGCACAATGACAATTGCTGTCAGGCCGCCCAGAATCAACATTGTTTCTGTTACAGAGGCCCCGGTCATGCGCAAGAAGGTCAATCCCCTTTACAATGTGCAATTGAGGCGGTCTCTCTTGCCGACATGGGAAGAGGGTTTTTCAACTGTACTTTTTACTTCCTTTATGCAGTGTCAGGTCGCAACCAATCTTCACTTTGGTCTTTTGAATGTTCATCTCCTGAGACTGTCCATCAGGATGAAAAATCTCAGATGCACAGCCCGACCACTACTATAGATATTTTCACATAACTGTTCTGTTCTCCTGTCCAGAAGATGCTCAGTGCCGGCTTTGCTCCCTTGTGTCCCTCTTTGGCCAATCCCCCCGTGGTCTGACTTTCTGACCCAGGGATGTAGGCACAACATGTAGGTTCCATAGGTCTGGCCTATGGAACCTACATGGCTGACACCGCAAGGCACGGAGGACCCCCTGGTTAATGCTACGTTCCATGGTTCACTGGGTCTTGCTTGTGCTCTTGTGTTCTTTCAACTAGGGCTTGTTATGCCAACAAGTGATGCCAACTCGTTGACTGATGTTACTCTCGCTGAGTAATTCCAAACATTTGCCCTGTTGAAGTAGCGCTAAGCATCTTTCGAGAAGTCTTGGACAGAGGACTGTCTCCAATCTACCCTGAAAGATATATCGCAGCAACTTCTGCATATCATCATCTGCTTGAAACCATCAAGCTTGGCGACCATAGTCCCCTCCTTGGACCTTTCAGGTATCCTTAAAGGACTACAAGGTCCTCCTTTCAAGCTGCTTGACTTAAGTTCCTGTCCATTAAGACAGTGCTCCTGATCGCTGTAGCCTCTATCAAGAGGGTGAGGGATCTGCAGGCAGTCTCTGTCGAAGACACCTTCTTACAGTTTGAGCTTTGTACATTCTTGTTTACCCTAAGCCCAGGCTATATCTATATTTTTGGGATATGTGCCCAAGTTAACCTCCAAGCTCTGCCCTGAGAGAAGGCTGCACCAACCCCTGCTCCTAATAGCCCAGTCTGAGCACTGAGGTTCTACGTGGAGAGAACCCGAAACCTTAGAAGTTCTATTAAGCTCTTTGTATGCTTAGGAGGACAGAAGAAGAAAGGTAACGCTATCTTCAAACAGAGGAGACACTAGATAGTGAAGGTCATTTCTACTTTATACACTGCATTTGATGTCCCTTGCCCCTGCAGGAAGAGCCCCTCCATTAGGGGAGTTTGGCCTCCTGGGCGTTGGCAAGACGTTCACTGCTGGCAGAGATCTGCATGGCTTGGTTAACATCCAACATCTTTGCCAAGTAACCTGAGCATTAAATCCATCTCTTTACCCATGCTAGGTGGAGGCAGTACTGACTGAATTGTACGGAAGAAGTGTCCAGATTGGGTTGTGCAATTCCGAAGGGATACATGTTGCCATTTCATTAGACATAAGTCGTTTTCCAGGTTTCTGTCCCCTCTTGCCCTAACAGAGAAAGTGGAGTGTCCTATGTACTGTAACATACAAGCTCTCTCCTGGCATGGGATAAACCACCAATAAATAACAATTCTTTAGAATGGGGCGACTCTCTCTGACTCTTTCCCTTACTCGAGGGGAGTCCTGGGTGGGGTGCTCAAATTCCTAACCCTGCCTACCTCGAATGATGGAAACGTATCCCGTTTGTGAAGAAATAACCCCCAGATTTCTGATGATGTTGGTAAATTATGGCTGTAATATTCATTGCATGAAAACCTAGAGTCTTTTTGGTTGTGGAGCATCTGTAATTCTTGCTTCTATCTTCTTTCAGCTGCTGATTCTCAACCTCAGAAGAGAATTGTGCTTCTTGGGAAAACTGGAGATGGAAAGAGCAGTGCAGGGAACACGATTCTCAAACAGGACGTTTTCAAGAGCAAATCTTCACCTGAATCCGTGACCGCAGAATGCTTGAGCGGAGAACGAACCTTTAAAGGAGAGAAGATCACCGTGATCGACACACCGGGATTGTTTGATACTGGTCTCGATGAAGAAATCATCAAGTCTGAAATCATCCGATCTGTCATCGAGAGCTCTCCGGGTCCTGACATGTTCACCATCGTCCTCAAAGTTGGCCGATACACCGGACAAGAGATGGCAATTGTGGATAAAATCGTTGAGTGTTGTGGAGAAGACACGTTCAAGCACTCAGTGGTGTTGTTCACTCACGGAGAACAGCTGGAAGGTCAAACCATCGAAGACTTTGTGAAGATGAGCCCGAGGTTGCAGGAGCTGGTTGACAAATGTGGTGGACGCTGTCACGTGATCGACAGTAAATACTGGAAAAAGCATCAGCTGGGATACAGGAGCAACCGAGTCCAAGTCAAGAAGCTTTTGGAAACCCTTGAGCAGAGGCTAAAGGACAATACGAGCGGCGTTTACTCCAACGAGCTCCTTCAGATCGTGGAAGAAGAAATTCAGGAGGAGATTAAAAATGTAAGCGAGCCGAATCTGTCTACTGAAGAGAAGCGAGAAATCGCCAAAAAGGTTGTACATAAGAAAACTCCTCGTAAGACTTGCGGGAGTTGCCACCGGGACTCTCACCGGGGCTTTTCTGGGGGTCGGTGTTGCTGTGGCAACTGTCGTAACATTACTGAATGCTGCGGCTGCTGCAGGCGTCACCGCTATTGGAGCTGCCGGGGTCTCAGGAGCTGCAGGAATCGCAGGAGCTGCAGCGGGAACTGCGATAATGGATGTTGGGCTGGTCACTAGTGCCAGCGCAGGAATCATTTCTGGTGGCATCGGAGCTGGTGCAGCAGGTATCGGAGCTGGTGCAGCAGGTATCGGAGCTGGTGCAGCAGGCATCGGAGCTGGTGCAGCAGGTATCGGAGCTGGTGCAGCAGGCATCGGAGCAGGTGTAGCAGGTATCGGAGCTGTTGCTGGATCAGGAATTGCTGCTGGATTAGTCGTTGGCGCTGCAGCTCTTGCTGGAGCTATCGGAGGAGGTATAACAGGAAGTAAAGCAGCGGATGAATCGGACTCAGTGAGCGAAGCCATTAAAAATGCAGCAAAACTCAACTATGAGAATGCTAAAGGAGTTGTGAACAAGGCCAGGAAACAGCAAGACAAACTTCTAAAAATAGAGAGTGGTTCTTCGTGATGAGAGCAGTGGCGCTGAAAGCTTTAGGAGTAAAGAAAGACTGCAGCCGAGCGTTTCTCAATGTATTCTGGCACAGTGTGCATTAAGAGCTTATTTTATCTTTGTGCTATATATTTGTAGCTCTAATAATGGGTCATCAAACATGAAAAAAGTTGTTTTTATACTGAGTAAAACTGGGAGTGCTCTTCAGATCTGAACTAGTTTTTGAGTTCCAGGATCTCCTCTTTGTCACTTTTTGAACTTAATTTTGATGTTTATTTAATAATTTCTGGGAGAAAGTGTCTTTTGGTCACAATTCTCGTAGAGACACTGGTGTAAGTTCATAAAGCTTTGGAGCTGTCTCCCAATCAGTGCTCAGTATTTCTTCCTCGTCCTTTTTGTCTTGGGAGAGCCTCACAGACACTATTACTGCCCTCTAGTGGCAGGATGATTATATGCACGCTAATGATCTTTCACAACTGATTTTAATTTCCAGGGCTTCCTTTAAACAGCTTTGATTGAGGATATCATGCAAAAATCTTTAAACAGTATTAAAATACCTTGTGCAGAGCTTTAATGATCGGTGCAGTTTCCTGTTATGGGTTTGTTTATTGTCAGGAAGCATCATGTAGAGGAATGTAACATTAAAGTGTATCGAGTATGAACTCAGTGTAGCTGCTTGATTTTATATTTACAGTAATTCATGCTGCAGTAAATTAAATGTTATTTTTGGAGAACAAATGATCTTCTCTGTGTGTGTGTTTTTTTTTTTTTTTGGAACATTCACATTACTGCTCTGGTAAAAGAACATTATTTATTTATCAACTTCAAAATAAGCACACCTGATCAGGTGGGTGTTATTAGTTAGTCATAAATTAAATTAAATAAAAAAGACTACATAATGTTTTTCTAGACACTCAAAGATTATTTTCAATGATCAGAGCATTTTTCATTCACTCCACATTCACTCTCTGGTGGTGATAAGCTACCTTGGTAGCCGTTAGCTGCTCCGGGACAGTCACCCACATCCACCAAACACACTCCACCAGTCACCCTCGTCCACCAAACACACTCCACCAGTCACCCTCGTCCACCAAACACACTCCACCAGGACACACTCATCCACCAAACACACTTCCACCAGACACACTCATCCACCAAACACACTCCACCAGTCACCCTCGTCCACCAAAACACACTCCACCAGTCACACTCATCCACCCAAACACACTCCACCAGTCACTCTCGTCCACCAAACACACTCCACCAGACACACTCCTCCACCAAAACACACTCCACCAGTCACTCTCGTCCACCAAACCACACTCCACCAGTCACCCCTCGTCCACCAAACACACTCCACCAGACACACCCTCATCCACCAACCACACTCCACCAGTCACCCTCGTCCACCAAACACACTCCACCAGTCACACTCATCCACCAAACACACTCCACCAGTCACCCTCGTCCACCAAACACACTCCACCAGTCACCCTCGTCCACCAAACACACTCCACCAGACACACTCATCCACCAAACACACTCCACCAGTCACCCTCGTCCACCAAACACACACTCCACCGACACACTCCATCCACCAAACACACTCCACCAGTCACCCTCGTCCAACAAACACACTCCACAGTCACACTCATCCACCAAACACACTCCACCAGTCACTCTCGTCCACCAAACACACTCCACCAGACACACTCATCCACCAAACACACTCCACCAGTCACCCTCGTCCACCAAACACACTCCACCAGTCACCCTCGTCCCACCAAACACACTCCACCAGACACTCATCCACCAAACACACTCCACCAGTCACCCTCGTCCACCAAACACACTCCACCAGTCACACTCATCCACCAAACACACTCCACCAGTCACCCTCGTCCACCAAACACACTCCACCAGACACACTCATCCACCAAACACACTCCACCAGTCACCCTCGTCCACCAAACACACTCCACCAGACACACTCATCCACCAAACACACTCCACCAGTCACTCTCGTCCACCAAACACACTCCACCAGACACACTCATCCACCAAACACACTCCACCAGTCACTCTCGTCCACCAAACACACTCCACTAGTCACTCTCATCCACCAAACACACTCCACTAGTCACTCTCATCCACCAAACACACTCCACCAGTCACTCTCGTCCACCAAACACACTCCACTAGTCACTCTCATCCACCAAACACACTCCACCAGTCACCCTCGTCCACCAAACACACTCCACCAGTCACCCTCGTCCACCAAACACACTCCACCAGACACACTCATCCACCAAACACACTCCACCAGTCACCCTCGTCCACCAAACACACTCCACCAGTCACACTCATCCACCAAACACACTCCACCAGTCACTCTCGCACCAAACACACCTCCACCAGACACACTCATCCACCAAACACACTCCACCAGTCACCCTCGTCCACCAAACACACTCCACCAGACACACTCATCCACCAAACACACTCCACCAGTCACTCTCGTCCACCAAACACACTCCACCAGACACACTCATCCACCAAACACACTCCACCAGTCACTCTCGTCCACCAAACACACTCCACTAGTCACTCTCATCCACCAAACACTCTACCAGTCACTCTCACCACCAAACACACTCCACCAGCACTCTCATCCACCAAACACACTCCACCAGACACACTCATCCACCAAACACACTCCACCAGACACACTCATCCACCAGTCACTCTCATCCACCAAACACTCTACCAGTCACACTCGTCCACCAAACACACTCCACCAGTCACTCTCATCCACCAAACACACTCCACCAGTCACTCTCTCATCACCAAAACAACTCCACCAGTCACTCCCACCAAACACACTCCACCAGTCACTCTCGTCCACCAAACACACTCCACCAGACACACTCATCCACCAAACACACTCCACCAGTCACTCTCGTCCACCAAACACACTCCACTAGTCACTCTCATCCACCAAACACACTCCACTAGTCACTCTCATCCACCAAACACACTCCACCAGTCACTCTCATCCACCAAACACACTCCACCAGACACACTCATCCACCAAACACACTCCACCAGACACACTCATCCACCAGTCACTCTCATCCACCAAACACTCTACCAGTCACACTCGTCCACCAAACACACTCCACCAGTCACTCTCATCCACCAAACACACTCCACCAGACACACTCATCCACCAGTCACTCTCATCCACCAAACACTCTACCAGTCACTCTCGTCCACCAAACATACTCCACCAGTAACTCTCATCCACCAAACACACCCCACCAGTCACTCTCATCCACCAAACACACTCCACCAGTCACTCTCATCCACCAAACACACTCCACCAGTCACACTCATCCACCAAACACACTCCACCAGTCACTCTCATCCACCAAACACACTCCACCAGACACACTCATCCACCAAACACACTCCACCAGTCACTCTCGTCCACCAAACACACTCCACTAGTCACTCTCATCCACCAACACATCCACCAGTCACTCTCATCCACCAAACACTCTACCAGTCACTCTCATCCACCAAACACACTCCACCAGTCACTCTCATCCACCAAACACACTCCACCAGACACACTCATCCACCAGTCACTCTCATCCACCAAACACTCTACCAGTCACACTCGTCCACCAAACACACTCCACCAGTAACTCTCATACACCAAACACACCCCACCAGTCACTCTCATCCACCAAACACACTCCACCAGTCACTCTCATCCACCAAACACACTCCACCAGTCACTCTCATCCACCAAACACACTCCACCAGTCACTCTCATCCACCAAACACACTCCACCAGTCACTCTCATCCACCAAACACACTCCACCAGTCACTCTCACCCACCAAACTAAATAACCAAGACTAAGAAATGTGAATACAGTAGGACAACCTTCTAATCAAATTAATTTGGTGCTAATCTCGTTCCATTTAAATCCTTCCCTCAAGATGGAAAAACAGATAAAAGCTGTAGTGAATCCTCACATTTCATCAGATGTTAACGGTCATAAAAGACTCATTTTTTTCACCTCCAAACGCACTTAAGCAGTACTAAACCCACCTGACATCAGCTCTTTTTGCTAAACTGAAATTAGCATATGTTTTCAATATGTTACTGATTTCAACTTTTGGAAACAAGAGGGAGGAAATGATGTAAATTTAAGACTGAGCTGAGAACAAATCAAATACGTATCAATAACTCTTTGCTGTTTAATTTGCTCTCAGCTTCAGAATGATGTTCTGTTGGTCCTTAGTTCCAAACAAAACAGAACAAAACAAAACAAAACAGAACAGAATAGAACGGAACGGAACAGAACGGAACAGAACCGAACCGATCTGCTCATGATCCTGGACCTCACAGGAGAATTTTTATCTGATTGCTCTCTCTTTTCTTTTGTCTCTTCTGGAGCATGTTTTCAGATCTTATTTGTTAAACAGATCTTTTTCCAGCAGAGGTGGACGCTTCGTTTCAGACTCTGAACAGGTTGCTTGATGCTTTTGTTCCTCAACACCTGGACACGAGTGTTCTCACTGGGACCAGCAGAGGAGACATGAGGACCACTCACTGAGGGTTGATGAATGTCCACAAGATGGCGATGTGCAGCTTTATAGCTCTCACACTCACGCAGAAGAGGAACTGAGACGAGATGCTTTCTGAAACCATTCACAGATAAAAGCAAACAAACAAATAAACAAACATGACGTTAGTTCTGAACACGTATATTTGGGATAAAAAGGGAAGAAGACCTAGTGATCATGTTCTATCTTTTAGTGTTTCTAACTAGATTCTTCCTCATTTATAACACAAATACTTTCTCTGCTGAAGTATTGTGTCTCAAAAAAAGTTCCCTCCTTTAGTTTTAGAAAGTAATTTTATTTTAACTGTAATTCTAACTGCATCCGCTTTAGCTTCTTCAGATGCTATAAAGAATACATTAATAAACAAGACATCAATAATGATATCAGGCTACTAATCCCAGAAAATCTTTAAAGTTTTACTTAGTCCTGTATTCTTGAGTTTTTAAGAAGTAGCCTTTTTTAAAGTAGGGTTGTTGTTTGTTTTTTAGTATGTTAAGTGTTTTGCTTACTTTCGTTTTACTTATTTTGAGTATAGTCTTAAAAGACAGCCATAAGTAAATGAAAGTTTTTTTTTTACTTGTGTAAGATAGATATAAAGCTATTTTTATGGCTTTATTGTCTATTTTTCTCACATTAATCGAGTGAACAAACCTGTGTGCTTTAGAGCTTATTCCCCTGAGGGCACTTCCCAGGGAGAATTATCATTTCATTTCACACTAAATGATTTGGGAAAAACATCTATTTGAAGTTCTTTTTAGAAGAGTCTCCTCTGACCTGGAACCCACTCCAGGCGTGTTCAGGATCTGAAGGATTGCAGGAAGCTGATTCACTCGTTCCACGCCGCTCTGATCTGTGCGCTCTGTTTTACTGCAGCCGCCTCATTTACTGCTGAGCGTTATGAAACTTATCAGAAAGATATGAAGTACACACCGATGAATCACGACGAGAGCTGACGAGAGCTGTGACCTGCAGGAGACATCTTCAGAGGGTTAGAACAGAGGCAGAAGCTTTAGAGATAAACAACAGACTCAGAAATCAACACAAACTACGGATAAGCCTCCAGCACCACGCCCAGCGCCAACGCAACAAATACACATCTTCACATACAAAACAAAATAAAAAAGGAGAAGAAACAGAATGTGTGAAAGTTTGTGACCCCAAGGATAATAAGATTGTAAGCTATTGTCGGAGCTCTTGTAGGCTTCGTACACATGATGTGAGCATGCAAACCAGTGTCCTGCTGTAAAAATATTGATCTTTCTTTTTTGAGCCACACTGAGAAACTGGTCAAGCAACAAGATTGATCTCAAGTGTCTGGAGCTGCTGAAATTACAGAACTGAATATGTAAACTCCAGGAAACGCACCAAAGACACAAAAGACAAAAACCAAAGACAGTGTTTCCTAACAAGATGCTTCGAGACGAGAGGAATGTGTAGCTGATCGTTTCAGTACAAAGGGTTTTAGGATGTATATAATGTTTTTTTTACCATGATGAGCTGAGTTCAGTTACTGCAGAGAGAGTCACTGCACTTCTCAAGAAACCTCACTGGTGGAGCGTTACAGACCTGTCTCTCTGCTGCCCTACACTGCAAAACTCATCAAACTCTCTTCGTTCCTGACAACAAGCTCAGTGACAACCAATCAGGCTCCAAGAACGGACACTCAACTGAAACAGCTTTGTTGTCTGTAACGGAAGCGCTGCGAGGGGCCAGAGCTAACTCCAGATCATCTGCCCTCATCCTACTAGACCTCTCTGCAGCGTTTGACACAGTCAACCATCAGATCCTTCTCTCCACTCTCTCTTCGATGGGCATCACTGGAACTGTACTCGATTGGCTTGAGTCCTATCTCACTGGTAGATCTTTCAGTGTTGGGTGGAGGGGTGAGGTCTCAAACACTCATAACCTACTCACCGGGGTTCCCCAGGGTTCAGTCCTTGCCCCCTTCTCTTCTCCATCTACACCACTCACCACCTCCCTGGGCCCTATCATCCTCAGACACGGATTCTCTTACCACTGCTACGCTGACGACACTCAACTCTATCTGTCGTTCCCCCCTGAGGACCTGTCAGTAACTACTATATTGATGCTGACAGATGGTGCTCGAGGAACAGAGAAATTCATGTCCAATTGTTTAATTAGTTCAGGAAATATAACAAAAATGCCAGAGTTTCATCGAGTTCACCAGTAGAGAAAGAGTCTTCTCCTTGCGTCGTCTAACAGCTCCAGATCAACAGAGTGAATCGAGCGCTGTGAGCCGAGTATAGAGCAGTTCCTTACTTTAACAGCCATCAAATAAATCAAAGATAAAACGCAGAGAGGATTATATGAGAGAGATTGTCCCAGAGTTTATCCACACACAAACACCATAACAGGTAGCCTACCGAGGAACCACCGATACATAACAAGTGCGAGAGATGAGCACACTCAAGCAGAAATCTACATAATGTAGCGTCTAGAGATGAGTATTAACATAAGACACTAAAGTATCAGACCTTCAATTATTTCCTGAACTCTATCTGTGTGTGAAATCTGCAAAAACCTGATTCTTATGGATCATTTCCTTCTTATGTTACCAGCAAGCTTGGGTTTCTCCATCTATGAGACGGCTAGAAATAAAACAAAAACTAGGTGAAAAAAAGAACCGTAATATTTACATTTATAAATATAAATAGTGTTTGTTGTTGATTTGAGACGGCTGAAAACGAATGACGTCAGATATTAAAATCAAAAGTCATTCAAATCAACAAAAACAACAAAGCATTTTTGTTTAAGAAATAATTTGTTTAATATTTACAGTATTTAGAAAGCTGCTACTATTATTAAGAAGCTGATTTTAGTTAAGTTAAAGTTTGTGCACCTGTGTGACTACGACTATTTCTGTTGTTATTTATTGACTGGCATCTCTTTTAATATTGATTAAAAAATGTTTTGTGTCAGTTTGAACATTTATAATAACATAATTTAACGATCTCTTCTAAAATAATACATATTGCATCTTTTAATAGTTTCAGTCATTTTGATGTATTTCAGCATGTTTTGAATAATGTAGTGAAAAAAAGTTTTTGTAGTAGTAATAATAATAATAATAATAACAATACTACTACTACTCCTACTAATAATAATAATAATGATAATGATACATTTTCAGTCTTCTTTCACATGGACACCTTCCGAATAGCAAAAACAAACAATAAAAAGAAAGTAACAGTAATAAGTGTAAAACACAGTAGTGTTGAGTAATCACTAGTGTTGTTTTG
>UELW01000532.1:0-33355 GCA_900490495.1 Danionella dracula | reverse complement strand
TCAGAAGATCATTAAATTTTGATTTTCTGAGTTAAAACCATAAACTTTTGGGATAAAACATCTTTCTTTATTCCAGCTGCAGAGATTAACAATAAATGAAGTTTTAAGGTAACTTTTGATTAACATTAAAGAAAACATCTTCCTGCTCTGACGGCAGGTGCCCCCACACACAGAGGGGCAGAATGCTCGCGAGTAGCTACAGTTTTAGTCCCAACAGACTTGGACATTTAGTATTTTAACTGCAATTACTCTGATTTCTCCTGTCCTGTTTGGACTGAGGAACAGCGCTCCCGGGTATGCAGCAGCATTGCTTTCCGTTATTAAACTCATTCTCGCTACTCCGAGGATCTAACGGCAGATGTACCCAGAGTCTGGAGGGCGGGGACTGCGATTTCATTGGACTAGCCCAATGTTCTTTAAAAAAATCAACCAATGGGCTGGTTTTCAAGTACCACCAGTGGTACACGTACCACAGTTTGAGAACCACTGCATTAGAGTATCAGTTACTGAAAAAACCCACAACATTATAGTAACATGTTATTAGTAACGCATTACTGCCCAACACTGCTTAAAAGTTCCCAACCTCCCCGTAATAGTGATGTGCTGGAACATTTGCACCAATAAACAGAGAGACTGACTTATGTATGTTTTCAGAGCTCACAAAACTCCAGTTCCAATAAAAAAATTTACATTTTCTGTACTTTGACGTGTAGCGGGCGCGAGGGGGGACCCTGCTTGACTCCTCGATGGGCGCGAGCTACAAAGCCTTCCGGTGGCAGCCTGATAGTGCGCCAACCTCGCCTTAAGTGCGCTGCCGGACAGAAGTGTGCAATCCACACATTCTGATCCCTCAACCGCTGCCTCAGCATGTCTACGCCCAACACAACCGAGGCAATGATCGTGGCTATCCGTCAATGCCATCGATCCACCGCATCCAACAGACTTGCACGGTCGCGACATGTTTGGAACACGCTACAAACAGTCGACCGGCAAAACAAGTGCTCTACTATGAAAAAGGAGTCTTACTTGTTGGTGGAAGGCGGTGAAAGAACGGAATTCTGAGGCGTGCAGCGGTTCCAGCCTTCTGGATCCGGCTGAAAAACCTCGCTGGTTGCCATCGACTCACCAGATCTCCAATAATCCACACGGAATAATCCAACTCTCTCTGTGGTTGTTTCTCACTGAGTCGCTCGCGTGTCTCGAGAGGAGGCTCCAGCGGAAAAACAGGAAGAGCTTCAGACTTTTGTCCGCTTTGTGCATGACAATGTGATCACGTGACCATCAGCGCGTTCGAGAAAGTAGAGCGCTCCTGGTGGAGCTTCCCATAGTCGTCACCGTGATGAGGAACGCCATTTTCAGCACAAAACACTCTCTTTGACTGTGATCTGCGAACACAGGAAACGACAAACTGTGCTGGTCTTATCTGTTTTTTTCCAAATACGAGAGCTCCTCGTCCTCTCAACACATGTTTGTTTTAGAGAAATCTTCATTTAACACGTCTGTCCTCTGCATTTAAACCTTTTGTGAATTGTGAAATTCGGTTGTTTGTAATAGTTTGTACATAGTTTGAGTGTAATTAAGTGTTTTTTTACATTACGTGAACGTTCTCTCAAGGTTATTAAGATGTTTTTAGAACGTTTATCACTCACCAAAAACGTTCTAGGATGGTTCTGAGACTGTAAAGTTATTAATCAAACACTATAAGAATGCTGCTAACGTGTTCCCTGTCGGCTGGGTTCAGTGTTTGAGGAGCGAGCGCTGCATCGGCTCTTGCTTCGAGCGATTCTCTGCTGCAGGGCCCTTCAGTTACGACCCGCTGTGCCTTTGGGCCCTCGCCAAACGCCTCTAGATCCTGATTGCTCACTCAGACAGCAGCGCATGTGATGCTTCCAGCTGCGGAAGTACTCCGAATCCACTGTGAAGGAATGTTAAGTACTGAAATGCATCGGCGTGTTGGTGCTGTTTCCTACTGATAGCCGGAGACGCCGCTGTTTGGCTATCGTAAATTTTGCGTGTGTATATCTGCAGAGGAATGCCGGGGGTTCGGCGGGGTTAAAGTTGAGGGTGAAGCAAGGGTTCAACCTGAGAGACAGAGCTGCAAGCTGAGGCTTTATGAGCAGGGGACTGGGTTTGGTGCGCAAAAGAAGGTTTAAAGAAAGAGAAAGCCTTCAAAGTATCTGCTTTAAAGTTACAAGCAACGATTCCACTTGTTTCAAGTAAAAAAAGTTAATCTTGTTGAAATATCTACACAAAAAGATGCTCCCTGACTTTTATAAACGGCATCTTTTATATGTTTTATTTTTTAACTATTTTAGGAAAAACTCTATTTTTTATCCATCAGATATTTGTTGGGACTCTTTTGCTAATTTAAAGAACTCCCAAGTAAAGTTTACTCGTTCTATTGGCAGGTTTTTTTTTTGCTTGACCTAGAAAGAGTTGAACTATATTTAAGTAGTTTTTTTTTGTTCCAAAAGTGTGTTTTTTGAAGTGAAGGTAGTTATTTATGTAAATATTAATAAAATAGGCTCCTCTTTCATTTATTTATAGAGCGAGACTACTTGTCACATGACTGTGACAGAGATTTGCTGAAAGACTGGAACTTATTTTGTTTGTTCCAATTTTTATATATTTTATCGAGCTTATAAGTTTTGTCTTTGCTCATGAATATATAATAAAAAAGAAACCTGGGACTCAGAGATCAGATCGGGAGCAAAAACAATAGAATGGATTGGGAAATATCGGATCGGAAATGATTCAAACTCAAATGATCGGAATCGAATCTGGAGCAAAAAAGGGTTCAGATGGAGAAATATTGGGATTGGTTAGTATTTAAATGATCAGATCAGGAGCAACAAATGAAATCGGATCAGGAAATATTAGGATTGGATGATTTTCGAATGATTGGAATCATATCAAGAACAAAAAAATTGAACAAAAAATATTGTGTTCAGAAGATATTCTGATTAAAATAATCGGGATGAGGAGCAAAGCAGGAATCAGATCGGGAAGATATTAAATCAGGATCGGCAGGTATTAAAATATCGGGATCAGCAGATACTGAAATAATCGGCAGATATTCAAATAATCAGCAGATATTCAAATATCGGGATCGGCAGATACTAAAATAATCGGCAGATATTCAAATAATCAGCAGATATTCAAATATCGGGATCAGCAGATACTAAAATAATCGGCCGATATTCAAATAATCAGCAGATATTCAAATATCGGGATCGGCAGATACTAAAATAATCGGCAGATATTCAAATAATCAGCAGATATTCAAATATCGGGATCAGCAGATACTGAAATAATCGGCAGATATTCAAATAATCAGCAGATATTCAAATATCGGGATCAGCAGATACTGAAATAATCGGCAGATATTCAAATAATCAACAGATATTCTAATATCGGGATCGGCAGATACTAAAATAATCGGCAGATATTCAAATAATCTGCAGATATTCAAATATCGGGATCGGCAGATACTAAAATAATCGGCAGATATTCAAATAATCAGCAGATATTCAAATATCGGGATCAGCAGATACTAAAATAATCGGCAGATATTCAAATAATCAGCAGATATTCAAATATCGGGATCGGCAGATACTAAAATAATCGGCAGATATTCAAATAATCAGCAGATATTCAAATATCGGGATCGGCAGATACTAAAATAATCGGCAGATATTCAAATAATCAGCAGATATTCAAATATCGGGATCGGCAGATACTGAAATAATCGGCAGATATTCAAATAATCAGCAGATATTCAAATAATCTGCAGATATTCAAATATCGGGATCGGCAGATACTAAAATAATCGGCAGATATTCAAATAATCAGCAGATATTCAAATATCGGGATCGGCAGATACTAAAATAATCGGCAGATATTCAAATAATCAGCAGATATTCAAATATCGGGATCGGCAGATACTAAAATAATCGGCAGATATTCAAATAATCAGCAGATATTCAAATATCGGGACTGGCAGATACTAAAATAATCGGCAGATATTCAAATAATCTGCAGATATTCAAATATCGGGATCGGCAGATACTAAAATAATCGGCAGATATTCAAATAATCAGCAGATATTCAAATATCGGGATCGGCAGATACTGAAATAATCGGCAGATATTCAAATAATCAGCAGATATTCAAATATCGGGATCGGCAGATACTAAAATAATCGGCAGATATTCAAATAATCTGCAGATATTCAAATATCGGGATCGGCAGATACTGAAATAATCGGCAGATATTCAAATAATCAGCAGATATTCAAATATCGGGATCGGCAGATACTAAAATAATCGGCAGATATTCAAATAATCTGCAGATATTCAAATATCGGGATCGGCAGATACTAAAATAATCGGCAGATATTCAAATAATCAGCAGATATTCAAATATCGGGATCGGCAGATACTGAAATAATCGGCAGATATTCAAATAATCAGCAGATATTCAAATATCGGGATCGGCAGATACTAAAATAATCGGCAGATATTCAAAATAATCTGCAGATATTCAAATATCGGGATCGGCAGATACTAAAATAATCGGCAGATATTCAAATAATCAGCAGATATTCAAATATCGGGATCGGCAGATACTAAAATAATCGGCAGATATTCAAATAATCAGCAGATATTCAAATATCGGGATCGGCAGATACTGAAATAATCGGCAGATATTCAAATAATCAGCAGATATTCAAATATCGGGACTGGCAGATACTAAAATAATCGGCAGATATTCAAATAATCAGCAGATATTCAAATATCGGGATCGGCAGATACTGAAATAATCGGCAGATATTCAAATAATCAGCAGATATTCAAATATCGGGATCGGCAGATACTAAAATAATCGGCAGATATTCAAATAATCAGCAGATATTCAAATATCGGGATCGGCAGATACTGAAATAATCGGCAGATATTCAAATATCGGGATCGGCAGATACTAAATAATCGGCAGATATTCAAATAATCAGCAGATATTCAAATATCGGGATCGGCAGATACTGAAATAATCAGCAGATATTCAAATATCGGGATCGGCAGATACTAAAATAATCGGCAGATATTCAAATAATCAGCAGATATTCAAATATCGGGATCAGCAGATACTGAAATAATCGGCAGATATTCAAATAATCAGCAGATATTCAAATATCGGGATCGGCAGATACTAAAATAATCGGCAGATATTCAAATAATCAGCAGATATTCAAATATCGGGATCGGCAGATACTGAAATAATCGGCAGATATTCAAATATCGGGATCGGCAGATACTAAAATAATCGGCAGATATTCAAATAATCAGCAGATATTCAAATATCGGGATCGGCAGATACTGAAATAATCAGCAGATATTCAAATATCGGGATCGGCAGATACTAAAATAATCGGCAGATATTCAAATAATCAGCAGATATTCAAATATCGGGATCAGCAGATACTGAAATAATCGGCAGATATTCAAATAATCAGCAGATATTCAAATATCGGGATCGGCAGATACTAAAATAATCGGCAGATATTCAAATAATCAGCAGATATTCAAATATCGGGATCGGCAGATACTAAAATAATCGGCAGATATTCAAATAATCAGCAGATATTCAAATATCGGGATCAGCAGATACTGAAATAATCGGCAGATATTCAAATAATCAACAGATATTCTAATATCGGGATCGGCAGATACTGAAATAATCGGCAGATATTCAAATAATCAGCAGATATTCAAATATCGGGATCGGCAGATACTAAAATAATCGGCAGATATTCAAATAATCAGCAGATATTCAAATATCGGGATCGGCAGATACTAAAATAATCGGCAGATATTCAAATAATCAGCAGATATTCAAATATCGGGATCAGCAGATACTGAAATAATCGGCAGATATTCAAATAATCAACAGATATTCTAATATCGGGATCGGCAGATATTAAAATAATCGGCAGATATTCAAATAATCAGCAGATATTCAAATATCGGGATCGGCAGATACTGAAATAATCGGCAGATATTCAAATAATCAGCAGATATTCAAATATCGGGATCGGCAGATACTAAAATAATCGGCAGATATTCAAATAATCTGCAGATATTCAAATATCGGGATCGGCAGATACTAAAATAATCGGCCGATATTCAAATAATCAGCAGATATTCAAATATCGGGATCGGCAGATACTGAAATAATCAGCAGATATTCAAATAATCAGCAGATATTCAAATATCGGGATCAGCAGATACTGAAATAATCGGCAGATATTCAAATAATCAGCAGATATTCAAATATCGGGACTGGCAGATACTAAAATAATCGGCAGATATTCAAATAATCAGCAGATATTCAAATATCGGGATCGGCAGATACTGAAATAATCGGCAGATATTCAAATATCGGGATCGGCAGATACTAAAATAATCGGCAGATATTCAAATAATCAGCAGATATTCAAATATCGGGATCAGCAGATACTGAAATAATCGGCAGATATTCAAATAATCAACAGATATTCTAATATCGGGATCGGCAGATACTGAAATAATCGGCAGATATTCAAATAATCAACAGATATTCAAATATCGGGATCAGCAGATACTGAAATAATCGGCAGATATTCAAATAATCAACAGATATTCAAATATCGGGATCAGCAGATACTGAAATAATCGGCAGATATTCAAATAATCAACAGATATTCTAATATCGGGATCGGCAGATATTAAAATAATCGGCAGATATTCAAATAATCAGCAGATATTCAAATATCGGGATCGGCAGATACTAAAATAATCGGCAGATATTCAAATAATCAGCAGATATTCAAATATCGGGATCGGCAGATACTAAAATAATCGGCAGATATTCAAATAATCAGCAGATATTCAAATATCGGGATCGGCAGATACTAAAATAATCGGCAGGTATTCAAATAATCTGCAGATATTAAAATATCAGTATCGGCAGATATTAAAATATCGAGATCTGCAGATATTAAAATAATTGGGATTGGAATATATTCAAACATCGGGATAAGCAGATATTAAAATAATCTGGATCATCAGATATTCATAAGATCAGGACAACCATACCCACTAGGTTCTCAGTCACCTCCTGATGACCAGTCGGGAGCTTTTTCACACCTTGAAATCCCAGAGAAACAGTTTCTCTACATTCTTCCAGATGGCTGCTGAGTGAAAGTGTGTCGGTCTACTTTTCCAAGTCCTCCACGAGCCAAACCTTCTCTCATTCTGCTGCAACAAAGGCTTTTTTGTGCTGCACTCAGATGTGAGAGCGTCTCGCCCAATCATCCTCATCATCTGCGCTTGCTTATAACGATCCCCCAAACTGCGACAGGAAATGAGGTATTCTGATTACTGGGGGAGGGGGGGGGTTAACAAGGGGCATTTGTTCCCAAGCTGAAGGTGAGAAGAGCTTTTCACATCTCCAACCTTCTGTAATCTCTTCGAGTCTAGAGAGGAATCCGTCTCTTTAAGGACTTCCAGCGAGCTCATGCGGACCATTGTTCTGTTGAGGACGGCTAAGATCAACAAATCTACGAAGAGTATAATCAAAAAAGGATCTTTAAAAAAGTACAAAACAGGACGAATCCATGAGATGGTACTGTGAAGTTTCCTCAGAAAAACCTCTTTAGAGTCTTTAAAAAAAGTCTCTAGTCTCCAGAGAGCCCCGCTGCTGATCCTGCTGAGCTCGGCTCTCTGAGGAGCGCTCGCGATTCTAACGATGAATGCTGCACCTAAACAGAGCGGATAGCTTCTGAGTAGTCCTCGACTCAGGGTTTAAGGGTTTGATTAGCTCTCGAGGGATTGAAGCATTTGAGAAAATGCAGAAGAATGGAACTAACTAATTTCAGAAGTGCTTTAGAGAGCCGAGTCACTTTCTGAGACAGAGAGCTTCCAGAACAATGACCAGCCATGAAGAGGTGTTTCGATTAACCCTGGCTTCCCTTCCATAAAAGCGTGTTTATAGTGCGAATGCTTGGTTACATTCTTTCACGCACAACCTGAACTGTTGCTTTTTGTTGTTGTTGCAAACAAATATCCTGATCTTGACCTCAAATATTTAATAAACATAATAAAGTTCAATAAAGCCTTCCAAGATTATTAAACTGCTGGCATTTGGCTGTTCTCCTCTGAGGAGTGACGCGAAGTTTCATTCAACTTGGTGCTTCGTTCTTTTTCTCTTGTTCGTTTAAAAGATGGATTGGTTCTAATGCTTTCTTGCATTGGCCGGGAATCGAAGCCGGGCCTGCCGTGTGAGAGCCGAGAATTTTACCACTGAACCACCAATGCTCGCACGTTGTTGATCTGATTCTTGATTATTTAAAAGAATTATTCATCTGAACAAATCATTTGTTTCGTTCATATAAGAAAAAAAATCTGATCTACTTGCAAACCATTAGGACAAGGACCCAAAAACAGAGCAAACTACACAAATCTGAGCAAATACACTCGCTCACGTGTGTCTTCTGATTGATGGAGTAAAGCTCACGCACCAAAGAAAACGATTCTCTCCCAGAAATAAGTGAATTACTGACAAGCCAGATTCGTTCTTTTCACTACTCCTGAGCGCCACCCGAGGGCGAGGAGCGTCACTGCATCAACTTTAGTCACCAGCTTGTGAAACGCACCCTGCAGAGAAGCTCCCGGAAGATTTGTGTGAATCTCAGTTCGGAGAGACGTGTGGAGAACTTAAGGGCGTGTTCATTTTGGAGAATGTTAAGCATTAACGATAAAAAAAAAACAAAAAAAAAACACTACTACCTTCTTTTTCCCTCCTCTGTCTTTACATTCTTCCTCACTGCTTTGGTTTATTGATCAGTTGATACAATTTCTATTGTGAGAAGTTGAGATAGACTTTGACGGTGTAACAAATTGCATATTGTCTCTCCCTAATGTAAGTCGCTTTGGACAAAAGCGTCTGCCAAATGCATAAATGTAAAATGTAAATGTAAATGCATTAAACCATCGAATTGACTTGAACTCATTTTGAGCTCCTTCAAGAGTCTCGAAAGCTTGCTTGGGACGTTCCAGAAGGTCTGAGCTGGTTTAACCTACACTCCATTTGATTTGAACAATTTTGTGCTTGTTTTGAGCCAGTTTAAGCGGCTGTGAGCTGGTTTGATTTTCTTTCGTATGCTCAGGGGCTTGTTTAGGATATTCCAGAGCTGGTTTGGTCTGAAATAGATTTGATTTTAAAAATTTTATGCTGTGTGGAAGCGGTTAAAGCTGTTTTTAGCAGGTTTGGTTTTGTTTAGTAAGCTGGTTCGGATGCTCCAGAGCTGGTTTGAGCAGGACTGAACTGGTTTAAACCGAACTCCATTTGATACTCCATTTTTGTTAGTTTTGAATCTGTTAAAGCTGTTCTGAGCTGGTTTGGTTTTGTTTAATAAAACATTTTAGGATAATTAGGACTTAATTTACATTCATTTTTTTCAGAGGGTTTAAGTTTTTGTAAGCTGCTCCTGAACCCCTTTAACATGCTAACGTCATCTACAGCTGGTCAAGGGCAAATCTGAGCTGGTTTTAGCTGATCTACTTTTCAGTTGGTTGGAAGAGTTTTAAGCAGTTCTTATCTGATTTTATCTTGTCCTGAGATGTGCTTTCAGCTAGTTTATGCAAGACTTGAGCAAGTTCAGGAGAAACTTGAGAGCATTGAAGATGATTTTGATTTCATTTGAACAATCGTGTGGTGGTTTAAGGAGTTTTCATCTGGTTTTGTGCAGATGTGATATGCTAAATTGCTTGATTAAGGCATTCCAGAATTTTTATTTTAGAAGATCAGGAGAAATCTCAGCTCGTTTAAAATACAAATAGTGTAATGTTTACAAGTTTAAGCAGCTATTAGCTGGTTTATGATGCTTGTCTGCTTGATTCTGAACTGGTTTATGGCTGTTTTGTGCTGGTTTTGAGTGTTCAGAAGCTTCCTAAGGTGGAGAGGAGAGAGTACAATCATCTCTTATTGTCTTTTTTGGTCTTTAGAAGCCAAGAACGCAAAACCATCCTCTTGTTTAAGGAACATTTTGTAACAACAGCCTCACTAGCTTAGCTAACAGCTCGAGGGAACGTCACGGATGCTAGACTCCACAAATTGAGTTTCTCCCAAACGCTGGTGTTCTCAGACGAATTTTCATGATGCGTCTAAAAATAAATCCCAGGCAAATAGGAAACAGGAGAGACGCTATAACAGCGCTGGAATCCAAAAGTGTGTTCTTTTGTGGCTTGGAAGCTGTAAAACAGAGCAGAAGATTTTGTCCCGCGCATTACTGGATGGGAGATCGTCCTAATCTGGTTTCAGAAGCGCTCTGCATCAGGAGAGCAGCGCCGCCGATCATCCCTCGCTGTCTCTCGTCCCGATAGCATCAGTCACTCAGCTCCGAGACCCTCGTGCAGCAGCGAGGAGAGCTCTGATAAGATTCCCACGAGGCTCCGTGACGCGCAGTCACACGGTCCAGACGGCAGCGTGATGTGAGATCAGGAGCTCAGGGGTTTAAACCCGGACGCGCTGGACGAGAGGAGAGCTCAGGGAGATGGATCCAGAGCTCCTTCCACGAGACCTCAGACAACTCAGGGGTTACAGTTCTGAGAGTCGGTTCTGTAACCACCATTGCTGCTGTTCGCAGATCTGAAAGTTGTAGTGCGTCTTCATTACATTTATTTTACTACATAAGTTTTTTTTTGCGGGGTGAAAAACAACCACAGAGTGTGTGACTCTATCTAAGACTACATTCAGACCCAAAGTGACCCAGATCCGATAATTAACTTCGAAAGATTGACTCAAACCCACTAAATCAATAAGATCGATCCCAACACCTCCCCGAGGAGTTTTTTCATCAGCTGTGTTCAGAAAGAGACCGAAAACAGAAATCGGCTCTCGGAGACGAACTTACGAGGGCGCAGGGATGTGTACGTGAGCCCATCTTTTCAGATTTAGGACAATAAATAGGCAGCTGCCATTCTCTAACCTTAATGTGTTGCACAGGAAAAAAAAAAAAATATGAGCTTGTGCATGAATAGGAAGATTCTGTAATTTGTGTCTGTGTGTGTTTGTTTATAAAGTCATCTTTCTTGTTACTTAATCCCCAAAGAGACTTTGTTCCTATGCAATATAACTCAACGCTGAGGGTGGGTCAGCGGAGAGGAGAACATGTACACTTGAATGATTATAATGTGACTCTAAATGCCTGGTGAGTCATAAATAAGGTCAAAAAAGAGATCAGCTTACCGCAACATTACCAGATTACTGAAGTGCATGCAAACACACTGATTGAATGAACATTTTCTTGAATTTTATTACATAATTTGTCATTTTTCCTCTTGTTTTGGGTATTTTATTGAAATGTTTCATTTTAATTGAGACTTTTATGGACAAACTGGAGCTTTTCTGTACAATGCGCCACTAAATGATCGAATCTCTACCGTTTGGATTTTCAACCTTCTGCTCTCTCATGAGAGGCGACCCACGAGAGCCTGATGACGTATCTTCTGAAGATGTTTCCCGGGTCGGAGAGGTCTTAATCTCTCGTCCGCAGCTTCTCGCAGATATCCTCAGCTTTTACAGCATCACCATTAAAGCCGAAGCGTCCTTGTTTCCCGGCTCAGACAGGAATTCAGCTCGAGCGGGGCTCTGCGTGGCTCAGGAGTCGTAAAGTTTATCTGCAGATCTTCAGGACAGCACTGTTTGCTAATCCTGGGCCTGAGGAGGTGCTGGCGCTCTCAGAGAAAGGGATTGGAGCGGGGAAGTGGAGCGGCTGGGTTCACCAGGCCAGAGAAGTCACTGAGGACTTTCTGGTATTCGCCTCAGAGCAAGCAAACGTCTGCGGGTAGCTTGTAAAAGTGTTCGGGCTTGCGTTTAATGGCAAAATAAATTCACAATTCTGTATAAAATGGTAAAGAGCAGCTTGTTTAAAACACGTCTGCTCAAAAGAAGAAATCGATTTGTTATTTCCTTTAAAGAAGTCTTGAATCGAAGACAGAAGGGGTTAGATTTCTTGTGGAGAAAGGACGCTGCTAACTCATTTTCTGCCTTCATTTCCTCTCCAGCATTTGTTTCCAGCAGCCTCCTCCTCTCCAAACCCCCCCAGCCCCCAAAACCTTTCACTTCTACTTGTTTTCTTTACCTCCCACTGCTTTTTGACCTTTCCCCAGCATTTTCTGCAGTCGTTATCCAACATCTAGCCCTGCATTGGCCTCGACTCCTTCTCTCGGAATCCCAAATCATTCCCGCTCTCTGTGAAAGTGCATAAACTGCAGCTATGAGTGCTCCATTACCTCTTTATTCCACGTCTTAATGCTTTTATTATAATTCCTCCATGTTTATGTGCTCTATTACAACTCAGGTCCATTTCTAGAGCTTCATTACTGCATTACTCCATGTTTCAGGGCTAAAATACCTCTGTTCCTAATTTTTTGTGTCATCCTGTGTTACATTATAACATATTTCACACTTGTTCACTGTTTAAGTGCTCTATTTTCACTCTGTTCCAAGTTTATTCAGTTTTTTTTGTACCATTTTAGTATGATTTTTTATTTTTTATCAAATTTTTCAGATTTTCATATTTAATGCTCTATTTACATATTTTTAAACACTATTTTAGCCCTATTACACATCGAGTGCTTTATACCTGTTCTGTTCCAAGTTTCAGGGATATTGGGCAAATATGTTCCACATTTTGGTTTTCTATTTTAGTCCTGTTCCATGTTTTGTTGCTCTATTTTAGCTCTTTTCCACATTTTCTTGTTCTGATTTAGCTCTTTTCCATGTATTGCATTTTTTTGTTCTTTTTTAGCTCTGTTCCATGTATTGGGGCTCTATTTTAGCTCTGTTCCATGTTTTGGTGCTCCATTTTAGCTCTATTCCACATTTGCATATTCTGATTTAGCTCTAATCTATGTATTGGGGCTCTATTTTAGCTGTTTTCATGTTTTGGTGCTCTATTTTAGCTTGGTTCCATGTATTGGGGCTCTATTTTAGCTGTTTTCACGTTTTGGTGCTCTATTTTAGCTTGGTTCCATGTATTGGGGCTCTATTTTAGCTGTTTTCACGTTTTGGTCCTCTATTTTAGCTCGGTTTCACATTTTCGTGTTCCATTTTAGCTCTGTTCCATGTTTTGGGGTTCTATTTTAGCTCTGTTATATATTTTAGGGTTCTATTTTAGCTCTGTTCCATGTTTTGGCGTTCTATTTTAGCTCTGTTCCATGTTTTGGTGCTCCATTTTAGCTCTGTTCCACATTTGCATATTCTGCTTTAGCTCTAATCTATGTATTGGTGCTCTATTTTAGCTGTTTTCATGTTTTGGTGCTCTATTTTTGCTCTGTTTCACATTTTCGTGTTCTATTTTCGCTCTGTTCCATGTTTTGGGGTTCTATTTTAGCTCTGTTCCATGTTTTGGGGTTCTATTTTCACTCTGTTCCATGTTTTGGGGTTCTATTTTAGCTCTGTTCCATGTTTTGGGGTTCTATTTTCACTCTGTTCCATGTTTTGGGGTTCTATTTTCACTCTGTTCCATGTTTTGGGGTTCTATTTTCACTCTGTTCCATGTTTTGGGGTTCTATTTTCGCTCTGTTCCATGTTTTGGCGTTCTATTTTAGCTCTGTTCCATGTTTTGGTGCTCCATTTTAGCTCTGTTCCACATTTGCATATTCTGCTTTAGCTCTAATCTATGTATTGGTGCTCTATTTGAGCTGTTTTCACGTTTTGGTGCTCTATTTTAGCTCTGTTTCACATTTTCGTGTTCTATTTTCGCTCTGTTCCATGTTTTGGGGTTCTATTTTCACTCTGTTCCATGTTTTGGGGTTCTATTTTCGCTCTGTTATATGTTCGGTGCTCTATTTTAGCCTTGCTCCGTGTATTAGTGCTTTATTTTAGCCATCTATGTTTCAGAGCTTTATTTCATATTTTTGTTGCTTTATTTTAAATCTCTGAAACATGGAACAGAGCACTTTAATTTGGAACCATGTTATAATAGGCCGCTGAAACAGCAAAAAAGAAGGGAACAGCGCTCTAGCATCGCTCTGTTCATGGATAACCTTTATGTTACATATTTCACAACTCTATTACTAATCAATTCTCTAATTAAGTCTCGATTACTGATCCTGTTCCATATGTTAGTGCTCTATTTCCTGTTTGTTCAGTTTTTGCGCTCCATTCTTACCAATAATATTGACTGGATTCAATCCGTGAGCTCAAGTTGTCCTCTAAAAATAAGGTTTAACCTTTTTCAGCTGGCCAAACACGTTCCTTGCTATAATTGTTCGTAACAAACGGCGCAGACATTATTCAAAGTCACTGTAGACAGACAGTGAACCTTGAGCCTGTAAATGTGCTTCCAGATCCACCAAACGATCGCAGCTACAGCTGTAGCTCGGTCCCCAGGTGACTGACATCTGTAAACATCTGGCCTTGTAGAGGGAAGGAATTTACGTCTCTGTGTGTGGAAAGACAGATGCTCCTCGCGGTGGTTTTAGAGCTCTCTTTATGACAGCCTCAGCCTGCTGCTGATAGAAATAAAGCGCTTTTCACAGGGAGGCTTCAGATTCGACAGATGCCCAGCAGGGATGGGCCGAGAGAAGGGAAAACAGCCTTTTATTTGACCAAAAAGTGTGGTTAGATGTTGTCTGAGGTTAGTTAAGAAGCTAGAGTGATGCCCTTGGACTGTGCATTGGCAGTAAAGGTTTGGGAGGAAATAAGTTTTGCAGATGAAACCTGCTTTTATTGTTTTATTTCGTTCCACTTTCTCTAAAGGTTCTGAAATTCTGATGATTGGTTTTCACTTTAAACATTCTGTCTTTATCTGGCATGGAATGGGAACGCTAAAAGTTTGGCCTGCTTTTAGAGGATAATCATATTTACCAAAAACAGATCATTTGCAAAATTGTAAGACAATGCATTCTATTGTTTCAGGATAAGTGACAGAAATGTCTCACTTCTGCATTTTTGTCAGTGATCTGTTGCTGCTGTGCTCCACAGTTTACTGCTATTCTTCAATTTAGTTCCAAATTCTAGTGTTTCATTACAGTTTTCCAACATTTAGTGCTCCGTTATTGCTCAGTTCCACAATTAAGGGATCCAATTGCAACGGTTCCATGTTTAGTGTTCTATTGCTGGCTTGTTCCAACATTTAATGCTCTAAAACTGCTCAGTTCTACAAATTAGTGCTAAAGACCAAGCCATCATTTATTGCTGTCTTTTGTCTCTGTTGCAAAATGTTAAAGCTTTATTCCATCGTTTTGTGCTCTATGAAAGCTCTTTTGCATATTGTATTTTTCTATTACAGCTTTGTTCCATGTTCAATAGCATAACACCACCCTGTTTCATGTTCAAGCATTATCTTAGCAATCTGTTCCATGTTTAATGTCTATATTTCAACTTTATTCGATGTTAAATAGCCGTATTACTGATCTGTTCCATTATTAAAGGTTTCTTAGAATCAATATCTGAGCCCTCTATACGAGCGCTGCACTGTTAATAACTTTCTAAATGCAATATTTTTTTTTTTTTTTTTTTTTTCTTAACCTGTCCTGTCCTACTTCAGAGCAGCCCCATGAGAAGGGAGGAGCTTCGTATGAGTCGGTCAGTTTTGCTCTTTCCAGAGAAATGAAGATATTATATATTGATTATTCCTCTGGATAGAAGCTTTTAATTTATTTCATTCGCATTCATCACAATAATTACATTAATCAATCATATAAACATACATCAAGACAGGACGGTGTTAATAAAAAAAAAAGGGGAAAGAGGAGAGAAGTAATTGAGGGGAAAACAGAGGTAGAGAAGTTTTGGAGGGGGAAAGAGAAGGTGAGAGGTAATTGTGGGGGAAGGAGTCAAGATTGAGTTGAAAATGAGAATAAGTAAAATAAGTAATATTAGATACCTACCTTATTACATCCAAGTAGTTCGCATCTTTCTACAGATATGCATACAAATATAAATATACATACATACATACATACAGATAAACATGCAAAAGAATAATAATAATAATAAATAGAATTAGTAATCATATATGTATATATATATATATATATATATATATATATATATATATATATACATATATATATATATACACATACATATATACATACACATACATATACATACATACACATATATATATATATATATATATATATATATATATAAAATGCAATATTTTTTAGTAAACTATTTCTTTGAATCTCCGCGTATTATTGGCATGGTGAAACGCGCTGTTTCCAGCGGCCCCTCCCACAGACGAGCTTCAGGCACACCCCCTACTGACCAGCGCTCTCCTGTTAGTCCGGATTCAGCAAAAACAAACAATGAGGGACTTTAAACACGTGTTATTGTTTTAAAACATTGTTATCAGCTTGATGTATGAAGAGTTAAAACTTAATATTTCATTCATTTTTGTTAAGCCTAGCATAAGTAAAAAAAAAAACTTACTTTGTGGACCTCCAAATCAGTGAACACGAGAGAGTTGGGTGAGCACCCGGTGACAGAGCAGCCTCGTCATAAACCCTTCATCAGACTGTTCTTTGTTGATGAATTAGGTGAACGTGAAAAGCTCCTCAGAAACAAAAGTGATTTTTCCAAGTTTTCTTTGATAAAAAACACAAAATCGAGCCATTCCTGACGAATAAACTCATTCTCTGGTAATCCAAACTAAAGGTTACGCTCCAGACATCTGAAAACGCTCTTCTCTGGCATCGTTTATCCAGCGCCAGTCTGCTGCTCTCACACTTCCGGGTCAAACAGTGTTTTCTGCTCATCGTAGAGAGGAGCTGTACTAGAGATTAATCTGATTGGTCAGTGGGTGGGGCTAGGAACTTGGGTGTAGTTAAGAACAACGAGCCGTTTTTAGCTGACAGAAAAGAAACAAAGGACTCAAACATGCGAGAACTAATCCGAACAATGCTTGAGGAATGTTTTTGATGAGGAACAACACTCCAAGATGCCAGGAACGTCAGAAAATTCACGTTTTTATCATACGGCACCTTTAAGTTCCATTCCACTGCTGTATTTCTTGTTTAAGTGGCATATCAGCAGTCTAGTCTATGTTCAAATTCCATTTAACTACTCTGTTTCATATTCAAGGGCCATATTACCACTCTACTCTATGCTCAAGAGCCATTTTACTGATCCATTCAATCATCAAGTTAAATTTAGTCTCTCTGTTTCATGTTCAAGTGCCAAATTAGCACTCTGTTCTGCGTGAGATAGCAATATGATCGCTGAGTCCACGCTGTTCCATTTTCTAGTTCCATATTACAGCTCTAGTTCCTGTTTCAGGGCTCGTTTACGATCACACTGAAAGCGAATGGCTGTCTTTGCCTGTTTTATTAACTGGAGGAAAAGCTGGTTTTGAAATATACAAAGTGTCAAAGGAACAATGAAAAAAACCTCATTCCAATAACATTTCATTTTTACAGAAGTACTTTGCAATGAAATCAACATCTTGATTTTGAACGAAAAGTTTCCAAGGGTTAAGCACACATTTTTTGTTGTTGTTTTGTTTCAGGCCTAACGTCTGTGGGTCCCGGTTCCACTCGTACTGCTGTCCCGGATGGAAAACGCTTCCTGCTGGAAACCAGTGTATCGTGCGTGAGTATCTGGGCTTCACAATACTGAGATTGAGGGTCCACCGGCTGGCATTTCGTGATCAGGTCCGCAGCTGTTCCTCACTATCCTTGTGTAGCACATATCGTACACCGGGAAACTCAAGGTGCTTTACATAGGAAACAAGGAATAAAAATATTGACTACAACACAGATTAAGATGTGAAGTGCAGAGATAAAATAGTTGTTGGACGTTGGTGCTCAGTCGACAAAAGCGCAGCTAAACAGGAGAGTCTTTATCCTGGATTTAAACGGTACTAAAGTGTTGGCACCCCTGATCTCCTCTGGAGCTGGTTCCTCTGTGGGCCGCAGGAGAACTAAAGTGTTGGCACCCCTGATCTCCTCTGGAGCTGGTTCCTCTGTGGGCCGCAGGAGAACTAAAGTGTTGGCACCCCTGACCTCCTCTGGAGCTGGTTCCTCTGTGGGCCGCAGGAGAACTAAAGTGTTGGCACCCCTGATCTCCTCTGGAGCTGGTTCCTCTGTGGGCCGCAGGAGAACTAAAGGAGGATTCACTCTGAGTGGAGTTAACCCAGGGGAGATCTCATTTATCTGATCTGAGGATCTCAGCTCTCTGTTTGGTGTGTATTCTCTGATCTTCTCTGTTAGGTGTTCAGCTGCTGAGTTCTGTTTGGACTTATATACGATCAGACCTCTATTTAAGCGCTCCTGTGCCTCAGTCTAGTTGCTGGGTTATCGTGTGGTGTCAGACTGTTCTACCTTAGTCTACTTTGTGTTGCTGCCAACCCTGGGTTTTGGGACCGTACTGTTGTAGAATATTAAACTCTCTCTCTCGTAGAAACTCTCTCCGGAGGCAGGGTACAGAGTAGCAGCACGACGGCAACTTTATTTTGCACTTCTCATTCAAGTAAACACTGAAATCATACTCTATTAAAGCTAGAGGAGCTACTCGTAAAGTAGAGAAGGAAGGAAAGCCGGAAAGAGAAAGAAAAGTCTCCGTGCACCCGGATTTATGTCCTCCTTTAGAACAGGCCCATCGCTGCCCGGAGACTCCACCCGCTCCACCCGTCACCTCCCTCTCAGGCTAACAAAACCTTTAAACACACATTCAATATGATACTGAAATGCCAAAATAGATATTCACTACTCATAATTACTGATACACACAATAATGACTTAAAATTTCTATTACAATACCTTGCTCTGCTCCTCAGAGGATCGGTTGGAGAAGAGACTGCCGATCCTGAGTTCTACTGTTAAAACCAGATCTACGTTTTCCTTCGACCTTGCCTGATTTCAAGCCTGTTAAGACCCGATTGGGTGTTTATGTTCACCTACTAGATTCCTATTGTGCCTGCGTACACCTTTTGTTACGTGACTGTGTTAAATAAATCACTCTACCAGCTCACTCTGAGCCTGCGCTCTTGGGTCCTCATCCTTGCTACGGTGTGACACTGGGGTCATTCACTCTTTAAAGCAGGGTTCCCCAATTCCGGTCCTGGAGGGCCACAGCTCTGCACATATTAGTTGCAACCCTGCTGTAGTACGCATTCTACTCTAGCTTCAGCCAATCAGAGAACCCTAAATAGTGTCACAGGTGTGTTTCATGAGGGTTGAACCAAAAATGTGCAGCGCTCCGGTCGTCCAGGACTGGATTTGGAGACCTCTGGTTTAGAGAGAAAGCTGCCGAGAGCATCTGTCTTTCTTAAAGGAGATATATTTGTGTTTTCCAGCGATCTGTAGGAACACCTGCGGAGATGGTTTTTGTTCGAGGCCGAACATGTGTACCTGCTCCAGCGGTCATCTCGCGCCCAGCTGTGGCGCGGCTGCAGGTACAGTGCTTTCAGCTTCTCCAGTTCACCTCAAGTGCAAGAAAAGCAAGAAACAATCCCTGAACTTTGAGTTTGAGGGTGGATGTGAAACATGGCTCTTCAGCGTAATTGTTTGTAAATGTGAAGTGTTTTCACGAGAACCCGATGCTGATGAACAGCGCAGAGAAGGACTGCTGTAAAGCGTCTCTTTTTCTTGTTTCCTGCTGTCTGCGCAGCTTGTAAACACCTGACAGATGTGACTGCAGCACAGAGGCGCATTGTGTGCGTGCGTCTGTTAGCATGTGCCGCTCGCTAACCGTGGGTCATGAGAGATGAAGTCATTTCCTGCGTTTTTAAGAAAACACACGTGAGCATTTACAGCCACGAGAGAAACCTGACCTCCGTCCAGCACCACCCAGATCCAAACAGCGCTTTCACTCCACACACTTTAACTTAGATCAGGCTTAAACTCAGACTTAGCTGGTTTTAAACAGGTTTTAGTAAGTAAACGGCAGCTTATACCTAAACTGAGCTGGTTTGAGGAGGTTTTTCCTGGTTTAGTTGGTTTATAACTGGTAATGAAATAGTTCACACTGGTTCCGTGTTCGTCGTGGAATAGTTTAAAGCAGTTTTAACTGGTCCAGAGACAGTGTAACTCAGATTAAGTAGGTTTTGAGTGAGTCCATTGCTGGTTAACCAAGATTAAACCTGGTTTGAGCTACTTTTTATCTAGTTTATTTGGTTATAACTCGCAATAACATGGATCACATTGGTTCCATGTTAGTCTTAGACTACTTAAAGCTGGTTCTTAGCAGCTGGTTCTTTAACTAGACTTAGCTAGTTTTAAACAGATCTTAGGAATATATAAATTTGGGCAGGTTATTGCTGTTTTATTTGGATTTAATCTAGTTAACACTTGTTGTAAGTCAGCCGTGAAGTAGTTTAAGTCGGTTTTAACTGGTCCAGAGAGAGTGTAACTCAGATTAAGCAGGTTTTGAGTCAAATTTATTTCATTAAGTAGCTGGTAACCTGGAGTTTAACAAGGTTTGAGCTGCTTAATAATGCTAGTTTACTTGTTTAAACCTGGTTCCGTGTTAGTTATGGACTGGTTAAAGCTGATTCTGAGTCAGTTTTTCTCAGATTTAGCTAGTTTTAAATGTACTTAGAATGTAAACGTCTGCATATACTGGAATTGAGCTGGTTTCTTAATTTTTAAAAGTTGTTTCTTTGGTTTTAGAATCTTTTAAGACACACACAACGGCTAGAGCTACATCACCATCACCAGCAGACGTCTGGATGCTAAACGTATCGAAGCTCTGATTGGTTGGTTGCATGCGCGGATGTGAGAATAACGCTGTTGTGTGTCTGTGCAGTCCAGTCCTGCAGCGTGAGGTGCATGAACGGAGGAGTCTGCAGCGAGGACGCCTGCTCCTGTCAGAAGGGCTACACCGGGAGCCACTGCGGCCAGCGTAAGAGCCGCCCTACACGCTGAGCTCCGGCTTACACGCGCTCTGCTCATGTTCTCGTGGCTAGTTAATATTGAAATATAATAATCCTGAGGAACAAAGTAATAGTCATCCAAGCACCCAAAAACCCCCAAAAAAGAGTTTGTTTGCAATATCTTTCGTTTTTAGTGTGTTTCTAGAATATGACTTTGAAAAGTACACAAAGATGCGTTTATGTTCCAAATCAATCCCATAATTAATACAGCAACACCTCAAGGCCATCAAAAATGTGAATTTAGCCATAAATGGGAGATTTATTAAAAAACACTGCCCTTCTTGGACCCTAAAAATATTATATTATTTAATCATATTTTCCAAATATTTTGGAAGTTTTACTCCTGAATTCATATAAATTGTTGATAGAAACTGTTAGCACCCTTTTAAGTAGATTTTTTTAAACCTAGAGTGCCTAAACAAATAAAAGAAAACAATTCTGAGAAACGGATGGGGCCCTGCAGGCTTGGGCCCTAAGACCTGAGAAATGGATGAAATGTGTCAAATGTGGTTTAGACGTTTTACTGTTCTTAAATTCATTTATTATGTTAAATGATGTTATAATTTATTGTAGTTTTAAAGGTTTGCTGTTCATAAATTGCTGTTAAATGGACCTGGAACAATCCACAGAGCTCACAAATAATGAATCACTAAAAAGTGAACCCCAGCATCATCTAGCTCCAAATGTTCTGAGAAATGGTTAAATGTAACACATTTAGCTGTTTTCAAAAGCTTTAAAAACATTTTGCGGTTCATCAATTAATTTACAATATTTGTGAAATTGGCCCACAAGACATGCATTTATTCAAAAACTAAAAGTAAAAAACAATAATCTACTGAGAAAACGGAAGGAGGCCAGTGACGGATGCGCTGGCATGGGCACAACAAATAAGAAAAAAATATGGATGTTTTGTTTTATTATTTATAAATGTCTGTTAAATTGACCTGTAAAAAGCTCAGAAAGTTGTATTAGAAAAACTATATTATTAAAAAATATATATATTTATATTTCTTTTCTTTTTTTTGGTAAAATTGGCCTGGACACGCCCAGAGGCCCTCAAAAAATGCATGAACGAAAAATTACACTTTTTTTATTTCACAGAAAGCTGAAGGAGCCTTGCATCATCCGGCTTGGGCCCTAAATTCTGAAAAATCATTGAAATATTATATAACTTGTCTCGGAGGAAGCCATCGACCGCGCTTTCCGTTCTTCAAGAAACGCGATGGCTTCCTCCCAGAGCAAAAACATAACTGAGACGATCAAATGTCCTCACAGGCCACCATACTTCTGAGAGAAAAGTCAGAATTCTGAGATTAAAGTCAGAACTTAAATTTCATTTTCTACAGTGGCCCCAATCCTCTTCCGTTCAGGGGTTATTTACTCCTAAAATCAAATCAAATAAAGTGCTTTCTCTGTCTCTCTCTCTCTGTGCAGCGGTGTGTGAGAGCGGCTGTCAGAACGGCGGCCGCTGCATCGGACCCAACAGGTGCGCCTGCGTGTATGGATTCACCGGCCCGCAGTGTGAGAGAGGTGAGGTCCATCACAGAGCTTCATACCTACTGGCTTCACAACGTCCTCGAGGCGTGACGTGGCCCTCAGCTGCTCCCGGTCTGGTTTAACCTGGCCTTGATGTGCTTTAGGCTAGCTAAATCTGGTTTGGGATGTGTCCAGATGCTCCTGAGCGTGTCTGGGCTGGTTTGAGCTTCTCCTGAGCTGGTTAAGAGGATTTTAAGCGATTCCCAGCAGGTCAACTGGTTTTTGACGGTCAATGCTGGTCTTACTTGATTCAAACCGGCAACGATTGAGGTTATGTTCTAAGTTCAGCCATGAAATAGTCTAAGCCAGTTTTAGCTGGTTCTGAGAAGGTTTAACGCTGGTTTAAGTGGGTCAACAGCTACTTAAACTGACCTTTAACTGGTTTGAGCTTTTCCTTGCTGGTTTATTTGGTTATATCTGATGCCACAAGCTAACCTGAGCTGGTCTAACTCAGGTTTGAGCTGGTTTCAAATGGATCTTGGTAAGAAGTTTGCTTCTTAAACTGGAATTGAACTGGTTTGAGCAGGTTTATACTGGTGCAAATTAAGTTTGCACTTCTAAATTAACCCTTATTTAAGAGTTTAGACCAGTTTTTTGCTGATCCTGATACAGTTTAATCCAGATTGTGATGGTTTTAAATAGGTTATATCTGGTATTTAGCTGCTGTTTAACTGGTCTTAGCTGATTTACTCTGGTTATAACATGCAATGATCTCGTTTACAATTGTTCCATGTTAGTGGTGAACTAGTTAAAGCTGGTTCTGAGTAGGTTTAACTCAGATTTAGTGAACAATGAGTAGCATATACTAGAATGTAGCTGGTTTGATCAGGTTTATGCTAGTCTGAATCGATTAAAACTCTTATTAATCCAGTTCAAACGCTTTCTAACTTAGCCTTGAAGGAGTTTAACTAGTTGTCACTGATTTATGCTTGTTTATTTGGCTATAAATAGCAATACTTTAGTTCACATTGGTCTCATGTTAGTCATGGACTAATGAAATCAGATTAAGATCAAGTTATAACTCAGATTTAGCTCGTTTGAAACAGATTTTAGAAAGAAAACGGCTGCTTATACTGGAATTGAGCTGGTTTGATGAGGTTTTTGCATTTTTTTTTCTTTAAAACTGGTGTTAGTCTAGTTACCACTTGTTCCAACTCAGATTAAGAAGGGCGTAAGTGAGTTTTAGCCTTCAATAGCTGGTTAACCTGGAGTTTAACTGGTTGCACATTAGTCATAGACTAGTTAAAGCTGGTTCTGAGCAGGTTTAACTCAGACTGAAAGCTTGTTTTAAACAGATCTTAGTAAGTAAAAAGCTGCTCATACAGGAATTGAGGTTGGTTTGAGCCGTTTGTTCCTAGTTTATTTGGGTATAACTGACAATAATCTAGTTCACATTAGTTCCATGTTAGTTATGGACTAGTTAAAGCTGGTTCTGAGCAGGTTTAACTCAGATTAAGCAGACTGGAGCTCTTCCTGGGTTTACAAATCAACCATCAGCTCCTCTAAAGACCAAATTGAGGCCATTTGTCTCCTAACCCGTCTCCAGCGGGGGCTGGTTTCTCCGAGCAGCAGCCATGAGCTCATCTTTGGGCCGAACATTGAAAGAGGCGTCCCTCGCAGCGGCTGAGACGCTCCGGAGGTGAAGTGCTGTGTAAATGACAGACTGAAGGGAGCGTAAATCCAGCGCCCCAGGCCCTCCAGACCGAATACCTCAGCTGTTTTTTTTCGGGACCCCACCCTCTGGTGTCTGGTTCTCCCCCCGCACCGGCCCCAATCCCTTTGAAAGCCAAACACAGAGGTGGAAAGTGTTTCTGGAGACATCTGGCAGCAGATAAAGCAGGCTGAAATGACAAGGGAACGCTGCGGAGTCTCCTCACGAGGGGGGGGGGGGGTGCGTGCGTGCGTGTGTGTGTGTGTGTGTGTGTGTGTGTGTGTGTGTGTGCGTGTGTGTGTGTGTGTGTGTGTGTGTGTGTGTGTGTGTGTGTGTGTGTGTGTGTGTGTGTGCGTGTGTGTGTGCGTGTGTGTGTGTGTGTGTGTGTGTGTGTGTGTGTGTGTGTGTGTGTGTGTGTGTGTGCGTGTGTGTGTGTGTGTGTGTGTGTGTGGTGTGTGTTGGTTTGGGGGGGGTCCTGAGAAGTGGAGACCCCAGCTGTGCATACAGAGCCAGGCCTGAGCTAGCACAAACAGTCTCCTGACGGAGGGAGGGACGCTGGCTCTCGCTCCGGGGGGGGGGCTCTCAGAGACTGTATGTGGCCCCTTCGGGCCCTCTGTTAGCGGAGCCGTTGCTGCTAACACCCTAAAGAGGAAACAAGAGTACGTCTCAAATGCTTTAATTCAACGTCAGGCCTCATGAAGGTGTTTTATTTATTTATTCTTTTTTTTTTTTAAACATTTTTCTCCAATTAATTTTTCTTACAAAACACATGCATACGTCTCCCACAAAATATTTGAAAATCCTAAAATTGTAATTCTATTTTCAAATCTTATTCTGTTTGATTTTTTAACTATAGATTTTTAGGTTAATTAAAATGTTATAGAAAAAAGGACAAATTTATTAAATTAAATTCTCTTTAATTTAAAGATTAAAATACATCTCTAGTTTATGTTTCTTTGATAAATGTGTTACTATACTGTTAAGAGTTCTAGTTCTTACTTTAGTAGTTTTATTAAACTTTTTTTCTAAGCTTTTTGATGTTTGACATTTTTTTCATCCAATTCTATCTATACTTTTGTGATTTAATTTTTTTTTTCATTTTTCCTTTTTTTGTAATGTTGGAAGTTTTTTTATTTGTATTTGTATTTTTTCTATTTTCTAAATTATTTTTTGTTTACTTACACTTTTTACATTTAGTTATAGAAGTAGATCTTTAAATCTTTATTACATAAAGTATCTAAATCTATATTTGCATCGTGTCGAAATCTCCAAAACCTTTTTCTTTTTTCTGTCAGATTCTTAGTTTTCCAAAAAATGTAAACATATTTAAAAAATGTTTTAGATCCTAGCTTTATTTTGTTCTACCATATAGTATTGATAATTAATAGTAAAAGTATTTTAGTAATTGTAGTAATATAACGACAAAAAATCCCACAAAAAATACGTTATACATTTTCGATAGTTTAAAAAAAAATGTAAACCCAAAAATATTTTTACTAATCTTCTGGTGATTGTAAAGGTTTTTTTATTTTTATTTTACATTTTTATTTATTTCTTCTTTATTTCTACAATTTAATGGATTTTCCTAAAAACATACATTCAATTGTAGTTCAAAATTTAGTTTAATTCCAAGTTTCACCTTTTGAGTTTACCATTTAGAAAATTAAAAACCTCCTCAAAGTAATAAAACACTTTAAAACGCAATATTTAAACTGTGCCAGCTTTCAATTTAAAACTATGGTTTCTATCTTGAGCGTCACAGTGGCGCAGTGGGTAGCACGGTCGTCTCACAGCAAGAAGGTCTCTGGTTCGAGTCTCAGCTGGGTCAGTTGGTATCTCTGTGTGGAGTTCTCATGTTCTCCTCGTGATCGCGTGGGTTTACTCCGAGTGCTCCGGTTTCCTCCACGAGTCCAGAGCAAGAAGGTCTCTGGTTCGAGCCTCGGCTGGGTCAGTTGGTATCTCTGAGTGGAGTTCTCATGTTCTCCTCGTGATCGCGTGGGTTTACTCCGGGTGCTCCGGTTTCCTCCACGAGTCCAGAGCAAGAAGGTCTCTGGTTCGAGCCTCGGCTGGGTCAGTTGGTATCTCTGAGTGGAGTTCTCATGTTCTCCTCGTGATCGCGTGGGTTTACTCCGGGTGCTCCGGTTTCCTCCACGAGTCCAGAGCAAGAAGGTCTCTGGTTCGAGCCTCGGCTGGGTCAGTTGGTATCTCTGTAGTGGAGTTCTCATGTTCTCCTCGTGATCGCGTGGGTTTACTCCGGGTGCTCCGGTTTCCTCCACGAGTCCAGAGCAAGAAGGTCTCTGGTTCGAGCCTCGGCTGGGTCAGTTGGTATCTCTGTGTGGAGTTCTCATGTTCTCCTCGTGATCGCGTGGGTTTACTCCGGGTGCTCCGGTTTCCTCCACGAGTCCAGAGCAAGAAGGTCTCTGGTTCGAGCCTCGGCTGGGTCAGTTGGTATCTCTGTGTGGAGTTCTCATGTTCTCCTCGTGATCGCGTGGGTTTACTCCGGGTGCTCCGGTTTCCTCCACGAGTCCAGAGCAAGAAGGTCTCTGGTTCGAGCCTCGGCTGGGTCAGTTGGTATCTCTGTGTGGAGTTCTCATGTTCTCCTCGTGATCGCGTGGGTTTACTCCGGGTGCTCCGGTTTCCTCCACGAGTCCAGAGCAAGAAGGTCTCTGGTTCGAGCCTCGGCTGGGTCAGTTGGTATCTCTGTGTGGAGTTCTCATGTTCTCCTCGTGATCGCGTGGGTTTACTCCGGGTGCTCCGGTTTCCTCCACGAGTCCAGAGCAAGAAGGTCTCTGGTTCGAGTCTCGGCTGGGTCAGTTGGTATCTCTGTGTGGAGTTCTCATGTTCTCCTCGTGATCGCGTGGGTTTACTCCGGGTGCTCCGGTTTCCTCCACGAGTCCAGAGCAAGAAGGTGTCTGGTTCGAGCCTCGGCTGGGTCAGTTGGTATCTCTGTGTGGAGTTCTCATGTTCTCCTCGTGATCGCGTGGGTTTACTCCGGGTGCTCCGGTTTCCTCCACGAGTCCAGAGCAAGAAGGTGTCTGGTTCGAGCCTCGGCTGGGTCAGTTGGTATCTCAGTGTGGAGTTCTCATGTTCTCCTCGTGATCGCGTGGGTTTACTCCGGGTGCTCCGGTTTCCTCCATGAGTCCAGAGCAAGAAGGTCTCTGGTTCGAGCCTCAGCTGGGTCAGTTGTTATCTCTGTGTGGAGTTCTCATGTTCTCCTCGTGATCGCGTGGGTTTACTCCGGGTGCTCCGGTTTCCTCCACGAGTCCAGAGCAAGAAGGTCTCTGGTTCGAGTCTCAGCTGGGTCAGTTGGTATCTCTGTGTGGAGTTCTCATGTTCTCCTCGTGATCGCGTGGGTTTACTCCGGGTGCTCCGGTTTCCTCCACGAGTCCAGAGCAAGAAGGTCTCTAGTTCGAGCCTCAGCTGGGTCAGTTGGTATCTCTGTGTGGAGTTCTCATGTTCTCCTCGTGATCGCGTGGGTTTACTCCGGGTGCTCCGGTTTCCTCCACGAGTCCAGAGACATGCGGAATAAGAGAATTGAGTAAGAACGATTGTTCGTAGTGTTTGAGTGAGAATGAGTGTGTGTGAATGTTTCCCAGCGATGGGTTGCAGCTGGAAGGGCATCCGCCGCATAAAACATATTCCAGAGAGTTGGTGGTTCATTCCGCTGTGGAGACCCCGAAAGGGTAGAAAGCCGACATGAAGATGTTTTTTTCTTTAAACAGGTTTTTCTTAGAATGTTTCCTTCTTATTTTATTCTCAAACACATTTATTTCCCCTTAAAACCATGTTTCTCCATCTTTAAATAATTCTAAAAATTTATTGTAATTTTTTTTTGTATTATTATTATTATTAAAATATAATTTTGTAACATTAATATAATTATGTTGCCTTGAAAAAGATAGTTAGGTATGAGAGGTTTTCTAACCCATACTGACAAGGACTCGTACGGATTCATTCTTTAAATGCTTAATTAATTTTTACCAAGTTTGGAAAAGTTCAAAGCTAAAAGCTGTTTTGTATTTTCAAAGTTTAACAGCTTTTAGCTTAGAATTTTTTCAATGTTAATAAAGCTTTATCAAACTTTTAAAATTGGGTTTTTCAAGCAAACATAAAGTTTGCTGATCAAACTTTAAAATCGAATTAATTATTAATGTTTTTTATAATAGAAATATGTAGAAAAATATTGAAAACAGTTATAATATACATGAAAAATTTGTAAAATTGACATACAAAACATTTTTATGACTTGAATCTAAGCTCTCGTTTGAGTTGCATCACTTCTCTGAAATTAAATTTCAGCTTTTAGTGATGCATTGCTTTCTAGAGAAAAGGGTTTTCCAGCCAATAAAACATGACTAATATCCCACAAACCTCAGGAGTATGAATGAAGCACCGCGCCTCATTAAAACTGACTCAGAGATGACTCGGAGGCTTTCGTAACCTTGTTTTTCTGGGATACGTGTGGCTGAGAAGCGCGGGAAGAGACTGTCAGCGTTATTTAGCTGGATTATAAATCTCAGAGCCTGAAAGAGTCCGGCTGCGGGGCTTCAAAGCCCACATTTCCTCTCCCGCTCTTGGTTTAGTTCTCTCTCCCGCTCTTGGTTTAGTTCCCTCTCCCGCTCTTGGTTTAGTTCCCTCTCCCGCTCTTGGTTTAGTTCCCTCTCCCGCTCTTGGTTTAGTTCCCTCTCCCGCTCTTGGTTTAGTTCCCTCTCCCGCTCTTGGTTTAGTTCCCTCTCCCGCTCTTGGTTTAGTTCTCTCTCCCCTCTTGGTTTTAGTTTCCCTCTCCCGCTCTTGGTTTAGTTCATCATCCCCGCTCTTGGTTTAGTTCCCTCTCCCGCTCTTGGTTTAGTTCCTCTCCCGCCTCTTGGTTTAGTTCTCTCTCCCGCTCTTGGTTAGTTCCCTCTCCCGCTCTTGGTTTAGTTTCCCTCTCCCGCTCTTGGTTTAGTTCCCTCTCCCGCTCTTGGTTTAGTTCTCTCTCCCGCTCTTGGTTTAGTTTTCTCTCCCGCTCTTGTTTGTTTCCCTCTCCCGCTCTTGGTTTAGTTCCCTCTCCCGCTCTTGTTTAGTTCCCTCTCCCGCTCTTGGTTTAGTTCCCTCTCCCGCTCTTGGTTTAGTTCCCTCTCCCGCTCTTGGTTTAGTTCCCTCTCCCGCTCTTGGTTTAGTTCCCTCTCCCGCTCTTGGTTTAGTTCCCTCTCCCGCTCTTGGTTTAGTTCCCTCTCCCGCTCTGGTTTAGTTCCCTCTCCCGCTCTTGGTTTAGTTCCCTCCTCCCTCCGCTCTTGTTTTAGTTTCCCTTCTCCCTCTCCCGCTCTTGGTTTAGTTCCCTCTCCCGCTCCTGGTTTAGTTCCCTCTCCCGCTCTTGGTTTAGTTCCCTCTCCCGCTCTTGGTTTAGTTCCCTCTCCCGCTCTTGGTTTAGTTCCCTCTCCCGCTCTTGGTTTAGTTCCCTCTCCCGCTCTTGGTTTAGTTCTCTCTCCCGCTCTTGGTTTAGTTCCCTCTCCCGCTCTTGGTTTAGTTCCCTCTCCCGCTCTTGGTTTAGTTCCCTCTCCCGCTCCGGGTTTAGTTCCCTCTCCCGCTCTTGGTTTAGTTCCCTCTCCCGCTCTTGGTTTAGTTCCCTCTCCCGCTCTTGGTTTAGTTCCCTCTCCTCTCCCTCTGGTTTAGTTCCCTCTTCCCGCTCGGTTTTAGTTCCCTCTCCCGCTCCGGGTTTAGTTCCCTCTCCCGCTCTTGGTTTAGTTCCCTCTCCCGCTCTTGGTTTAGTTCCCTCTCCCGCTCCCGGTTTAGTTCCCTCTCCCGCTCCCGGTTTAGTTCCCTCTCCCCGCTCTTGGTTTAGTTTCCTCTCCCGCTCTTGGTTTAGTTCCCTCTCCTCCCTCTCCCGCTCTTGGTTTAGTTCCCTCTCCCGCTCTTGGTTTAGTTCCCTCTCCCGCTCTTGGTTTAGTTCCCTCTCCCGCTCTTGGTTTAGTTCCCTCTCCCGCTCTTGGTTTAGTTCCCTCTCCCGCTCTTGGTTTAGTTCCCTCTCCCGCTCTTGGTTTAGTTCCCTCTCCCGCTCTTGGTTTAGTTCCCTCTCCCGCTCTTGGTTTAGTTCTCCTCTCTCCCCCTCTCTTGGTTTAGTTCCCTCTCCCGCTCTTGGTTTAGTTCTCTCTCCCGCTCTTGGTTTAGTTCTCTCTCCCGCTCTTGGTTTAGTTCTCTCTCCCGCTCTTGGTTTAGTTTCCCTCTCTCCCGCTCTTGTGTTAGTTCCCTCCTCCCTCTCCCCCGCTCTTGGTTTAGTTCCCTCGTCCCCGCTCTTGGTTTAGTTCCCCTCTCCCGCTCTTGGTTTAGTTCCCTCTCCCCCCCTCTCTGGTTTAGTTCCCTCTCCTCCCGCTCTTGGTTTAGTTTCCCTCTCCCGCTCTTGGTTTAGTTCCCTCTCCCGCTCTTGGTTAGTCTCTCCGCTCTTGGTTTAGTTCCCTCTCCCGCTCTTGGTTTAGTTCCCTCCTCCCGCTCTTGGTTTAGTTCCCTCTCCCGCTCTTGTGTTTGTTCTCTCTCCCCGCTCTGGTTTAGTTCCCTCTCCCGCTCTTGGTTTAGTTCCCTCTCCCGCTCTTGGTTTAGTTTCCCTCTCCCGCTCTTGGTTTAGTTCCCTCTCCCGCTCTTGGTTTAGTTTCCCTCTCCCGCTCTTGGTTTAGTTCCCTCTCCCGCTCTTGGTTTAGTTCCCCCTCTCCCGCTCTTGGTTAGTTCCCTCTCCCGCTCTTGGTTTAGTTCCCTCTCCCCCTCTCTTGGTTTAGTTCCGCTCCCTCCCGCTCTTTGTTTCGTTCTCCTCTCCCGCTCTTGGTTTAGTTTTCCCTCTCCCGCTCTTGGTTTAGTTCCCTCTCCCGCTCTTGTTTAGTTTATCTCTCCTCTCCCGCCTTGGTTTAGTTCTCTCTCCCGCTCTGTGTTAGTTTCCCTCTCCCGCTCTTGGTTTAGTTCCCTCTCCCTGCTCTTTGGTTTAGTTCCTCTCTCCCGCTCTTGGTTAGTTCCCTCTCCCCCGTTTAGTTCTCTCCCCGCTCTTGGTTTAGTTCTCTCTCTCCCGCTCTTGGTTTAGTTCCCTCTCTCCTCTTGGTTTAGTTCCCTCTCCCCTCTTGGTTAGTTCCTTCTCCCGCTCTTGGTTTAGTTCCTCTCCCGCTCCGGTTTAGTTCCCTCTCCCGCTCCTGGTTTAGTTCCCTCTCCCGCTCTTGGTTTAGTTCCCTCTCCCGCTCCTGGTTTAGTTCCCTCTCCCGCTCTTGGTTTAGTTCCCTCTTCCCGCTCTTGGTTTAGTTCCCTCTCCCGCTCCGGGTTTAGTTCCCTCTCCCGCTCTTGGTTTAGTTCTCTCTCCCGCTCTTGGTTTAGTTCTCCTCTCCCGCTCTTGGTTTAGTTCTCTCTCCCGCTCCCGGTTTAGTTCCCTCTCCCGCTCTTGGTTTAGTTCCCTCTCCCCTCTCCCGCTCCGGGTTTAGTTCCCTCTCCCGCTCTTGGTTTAGTTCCCTCTCCCGCTCTTGGGTTTAGTTCCCTCTCCCGCTCTGGTTTAGTTATCTCTCCTCTCCCGCTCTTGGTTTAGTTCCCTCTCCTCCCGCTCTTGGTTTAGTTCCCTCTCCCTCTTGTTTTAGTTCCCCTCCCCGCTCTTGGTTTAGTTCCCTCTCCCGCTCTTGGTTTAGTTCTCTCTCCCGCTCTTGGTTTAGTTCTCTCTCCCGCTCTTGGTTTAGTTCCCCTCCCGCCTTGGTTTAGTTCCCTCTCCCCTCCCGCTCTTGGTTTAGTTTCCCCCCTCTCCCGCTCTTGTTTTAGTTTCCCTCTCCCGCTCTTGGTTTAGTTCCCTCTCCCGCTCTTGTTTAGTTCCCTCTCCCCGCTCTTGGTTTAGTTCTCTCTCCCGCTCTCCCTTGGTTTGTTTCCCTCTCCCCCTCTTTGGTTTAGTTCCTCTCCCGCTCTTGGTTTAGTTCCCTCTCCGCTCTTGGTTTAGTTCCCTCTCCCGCCTACCCTGGTTTAGTTCCCTCTCCCCCTCTCCCGCTCTTGGTTTAGTTCCCTCTCGCTTTTCCCTCTCCCCTCTTGGTTTAGTTCCCTCTCCCGCCCTCTTGTTTATTTCTCCTCTCCCGCTCTTGGTTTAGTTCCCTCTCTCCCGCTCTTGGTTTAGTTCCCTCTCCCGCTCTGTTTAGTTTCCCTCTCCCGCTCTCCCGCTCCCGTTTAGTTCCCTCTGCCCTCCCGCTCTTGGTTTAGTTCCCTCTCCCGCTCTTGGTTTAGTTCCCTCTCCCGCTCTTGTTTAGTTCCCTCTCCCCCTCTTGGTTTAGTTCCCTCTCCCGCTCTTGGTTTAGTTCCCTCTCCCGCTCTGGTTTAGTTTCCCTCTCCCGCTCCGTTGGTTTAGTTCTCTCTCCCCTCTCTCCCCGCCTCTTGGTTAGTTCCCTCTCCCCGCCTCTTGGTTTAGTTTCCCTCCTCTCCCCCTGCTTGGTTTAGTTCCCTCTCCCGCTCTTGGTTTAGTTCCCTCTCCCGCCTTGGTTTAGTTCCTCTCCCCCTTTGGTTATTCCTCTCCCGCTCGGTTTAGTTCCCCTCTCCCCGCTCTTGGTTTAGTTCCCTCTCCCGCTCCCCGGTTTAGTTCCCTCTCTCCTCCGCTCTGGTTTAGTTCCTCTCCCCTCTCCCTCTCCCCTCCGTTTTTAGTTCCCTCTCCCGCTCTTGGTTTAGTTCCCTCTCCCGCTCCCGGTTTAGTTCCCTCTCCCGCTCTGGTTTAGTTCCCTCTCCCGCGCTTGGTTTAGTTTCCCCCTCTCCCCTTGGTTTATGTTTCCTCCCTCTCCTCCCGCTCGGTTTAGTTCCCTCTCCCCTCTCCCGCGCCTCTCTCCCTCTCCCCTGTGTTTAGTTCCCTCTCCCGCGGGTTTAGTTCCCTCTCCCGCTCTTGGTTTAGTTCCCTCTCGCTCCCTCCCGCTCTTGTTTAGTTCCCCCTCTCCCGCTCTTGGTTTAGTTCCCTCTCCCGCTCCCGGTTTAGTTCCCTCTCCCGCTCCCGGTTTAGTTCCCTCTCCCGCTCCGGGTTTAGTTCCCTCTCCCGCTCTTGGTTTAGTTCCCTCTCCCGCTCTTGGTTTAGTTCTCTCTCCCGCCTCCGGTTTAGTTTCCCTCTCCCGCTCCGGGTTTAGTTCCCTCTCCCCGCTCTTGGTTTAGTTCCCTCTCCCGCTCCGGGTTTAGTTCCCTCTCCCGCTCTTGGTTTAGTTCCCTCTCCCGCTCTTGGTTTAGTTCCCTCTCCCGCTCCTGGTTTAGTTCCCTCTCCCGCTCTTGGTTTAGTTCCCTCTCCC